>JBAMIE010172659.1:0-14826 GCA_037177295.1 Kaempferia parviflora | reverse complement strand
ATTTCAATGATACGTTGCAGCTGAGTCTAGAACTCTAAATCTATGATTGATTAATAATAAATTTTTTTTTTTAATAATATGCTGCAGCTGAGTCTTAAATTGAGATTCCTGTTTGAAATTACTAATAAATCTTGAAATTATTTTTAGTGTGAATAATCTCAATGTAGTCTCTGGTGCTGAATCATCAGAGATGATGTTGGTGATTCAAAAACATATCCATGGATGTTTTCACAAAATCCATGGATTATTTGATGATAAACAGCGGAAAAGATGAGTAATTCATCTTCCCTCCCAAAATAAACAGCCGAAAATCAAAAAATTTCCTTATTTTTTCAATCTGCCCCATAGCATTATAGCATTAGTCCTGGAGGTAGTCCCTTCGGGACGGTGCAATGTTAAGACATGAGAACTTATCATATGAGGTCTAGAGGTCGAATCTCTTTATCACATTAGTCCAGAGGTAATCAGAGCCTAATACCTGACCCTGTCCTCCGAGAAACGTGCATGGCACGTGCAAGGAGTATAGCTTTACATAGGCGATGTAAAAGCCAGGAAATAAACCCGCTTCCCAATTAGCCGTTACCGGAGGCCCCACAGCCGCCTTTTTAAAATTTTCTTGACCGTTGCGTTCCCTTCCGTTTATTTCACGCCATTTTCTTCCTGCCCTGCCAAAACATAAACAACGCCGACAGAGCGGAGATCTAAACCCTTGAGATCTCCGAATCAATCGAAGGGATTAGACCCGAAAGCGCACTCAAATTTCTGTTCGATCGATTTCTCTTCGCCTATCCGATCGCCTTTCGATTGCTCTCGGCCATACAAATCTGCGATTTTTTGGGAGGTCCGATGACGGCCAGCGGCGGAGTTGTGGTCCTGCAGGTCGACGAAGTTTACGAGTACAGGGCTCCCAGATTCTTCGATTTCAGCAACGAGGAGAGCGAGGAGGACGTCCGAAGGGCGGAGCTTTGGTTCGAGACTTCCCTCAGTTACGATCCGTCTCGTACGTTTCTTTCTGCCCCGGCCGGTTAACCTCTTTCATGATTTGTGAATCGATTCGTTGGATTTCGGTTGTGCTTATTAAAGTTTTGATTGCGATGGTGAAGATCTAGGGCTTTGTTTTGCTGGTCTTGAATACAACCAATGGCGGAGTTAGGGTTTCGTTTTACATTCATAGGTTGCACTTGATTTAGGGCATGATGAGGTTTTCCCCATTATTTTTTGGCATTTGCTCGAAGATTAGGACTTACTGTGTCTCTTGGTTTACATATAGCTTTCGTGCCCAGAATTAGAGAGAGCAGATCTGTTCAACTCGACAGCCTCTGTGACTTTGGAAACATAGATGAAATCAAGGTGTTATTTTATTCTAATCAAGCTTATTTATTCATGTCAATGGAAAAAATATCCTCCTATTTTGGCTGATTTGTCCTTCTTTTTTGACCTTTTTCTCTCTTAAAATTGCAGGTTGAAGTACAAAATGGAGTTTGCCAGTCTGATTCAAAGTGTGAAGATGAGAAAACAACACGGTTGGAAAATTATAATTGTAGATCTCTTTCCTCTGCTGACTCATGAATGTTAAGTTCCTAATTGAGTTTTTTCTTCTTCTCATACTCATGTTTTCAGGAAGCACGTTCAGGAGATAGTAGCGAGTATGAAAACTATGGCAGAAGAAGGACAAGTAACAGTGGATAAGAGGGATATAATTATGTCGGTAAGTTGAAAGCTTCTAGTCTGAAGAAAACAATCAATACGATATGATTATGTTTTTAGTCAGTACCAAGTTCTTTGTATTTTTGTATGTCCAGGAGGTAACAGAGCCTTGTGGGATTGCCATTGGTCTGCCAAAGGAGATTAGGTTTACATTTGGCATCCTTTAACCTTCTTTTTTTTTCTCATTACCTTACTTGAAAACTAAACTTCAGTTTCTATCTATCTTTTTTATTTTAATTGTAGCTCATCCAGTGGCAATTCTTCATCCTTAGCATTAGCTGGTTCTTTGAACAGGAAGGAGCAGAGTTTTGAATTCCCTGTAGCAGTTTCAGGTTGTGCTCCAGATGCAGGCATGTTCGACTAGCTTTGATGAAAAGCTTGTAGTTTGATCAACTTATACCTCCTGTTGATTTAGTTACAATGCTTGAATTCATTAACAGCATCAGCAGCTTGCACTGTCAAAGCTCAGAGGACTACTAAAATGATGCTAGCACACAAAATGAAGGAGAGCGAACCATGCACTCCAAAATCAAACAGAATGGCAAGGAAAGGAGTAGCAGCACTAAGCAGTTCAAAGAATTTAACTGCTACGAGAACTGTTTCAATTCAAAAACCATCTGTTTTAAAGGAGAAGAGCAAGTTGTCCTCTGCCCAGCCTTCAAAAAATGCTAAGAATGTGACCAAGTAAGGATTTCTGTTCGATTTTGCAGATATTCTATCATGAAATTACCATGACATGTTTCTCTATAACTGGTGACCTGGTAGTGTTGCTGCAAAGAATATAACATCTATTGGAATTGCACAAGAAAATCAAGCTATTAAAAGGCAAAAGCTGGATGATGGAGGATCCAAACAGGTTAATACTTTTGAAATCTTTTTTCTAATAACCTTTTTTTACTTATTACAGTATAATTATTAATATTTCATTTTGATATGGTCATAAACAGATACACAATTTGAAAAATAGAGTTCTACTCCATAAGTCGAGATTGGGTTTAGCTAGTGCTCCTGATGTGCACTCCTCTGGTGCTAAAGTTTGCCAGGGAGAGAAACCATTGCAGCAGGTACATGATAATATGGTCAACATTATTCTTCTAATAATTAGATGAGTGTTGAAACCATCTAGTAACACCTTCATTTGCTCATACATCATCATCTTTAGGATGATGCAGCTTCAGTCAAACAAAGACGACCTGCACTTACTTTGACAAGGCCAAAGGATCCTGAATTGGAAACTGCCCGTAGAGTTCGGGCAGTGAGAATAAAGAGCTCCGTGGAACTTGAAGAAGAGATGCTAGCAAAAATGCCCCAATTTAGAGCACGTCCTTTAAACAAGAAGGTTGGTGTTTTTTCTTTCTTAAGAACCTTGATTCTGTGAGGCTTGAATACTGTCCTTATCAGTTTCTTTTTTTTTCTTTCAATTTTGCAGATTTTTGAAGCACCTGCATTTCCTTTGTTTTCCAAAAGTTCTCCTCAAACACCTGTTTTTCAGGTAGTATTTGCTTGATTTTTCTTCAGGCCAAGAAATTTATCTTATTGTTTATTTTACTACTGTCTAGGAATTCCATTTCAAGACAATGGAAAGAGCAAATCAGCATGCCGACACTTCATCAATAGCCTCGTTGCTAGATAGTTCTGTTCAGGTAATCTATTTTCCTTACATAAATAATGGATTCTGATATCCCGTAATGTTGTTTTCTAAACTTAAGACAATCTAACAGAATCAGATCAAACCCCTCAAACTCACTGAACCAAAAGTCCCTCATCTTGAAACGACACTCCGAGCTAGACCTCCAAAGTATGCCAATCTTTCATGGTTACTATATTTACTTCAAGGTTTTCACTCATTTGCAATGGATGCATATTTCAACATGCACTTCCTTTTTACATTGTTGCAGGATAAAAAGTTCTGAGGAACTAGAAAGGGAGGAACTAGAAAAGATGCCAAAGTTCAAGGCTTTGCCGCTAAACAAAAAGGTGTCTAATTTTTTTCATACTTGTTTTTAGACTTCCTTCAACTCAAATTCAAATTCTCACCAATGTTTTCCAAACTCCTACTCAGATTCTTGAGAGCAAGGGAGATATTGGTTTATTTTGCAACACAAAGCCGCAGATTACTGTCCCCGAGGAGTTCCATTTTGCAACAGATGATAGGTTGGGTCCATCTGCTGCCGTAGATGAACTCTTTGATAAGGTAGCATTGCAATCTTCTCTTTTTGTTGATTAAACGTGGAGTAAGCATGAGATGTTTACATGCATTTGTGACATGACCCCTTTTCAGCTTTCACTGTATCATGAATCTTCTAACCACGAGAAGAAAGAAGTTCCCAAATTGACAATACCGAATCCTTTTCATCTTCATACAGAGGTGTGATGGATTATCTTGCTTTCTTCTTTCCTCCTTCCTTTTCTGTGTGAATGATATCCTACTTGACTTCCCGTATCTCCTAATCCTCTTCAGGAGCGAGGACTCAAAAAAGAAAAACAATTTGCAAAGCAACTTTTACAGAAGGAGCTGGAAGAGGAAATAGCCAGGATTCCTAAGGGATTACCTTATCCTTATACCACAGATTTTCCAGTGGTAAGAAGAAGCAGTGGCATCATTCTAAATGACTCTCCCACGTACTACTTTTGTGTTTCCATTTTCTTCACACGATTATAAATTTCCACATACTTTCAGATGCCTCCCAAACCTGAGCCTAAGCAGTGCACAAAGCCTGAAGGTTTTCAATTGGAAAGCCTCATTAGGCATGAAGAGGAGCTGCAGAGAAGGATCGAAGAGAAAGAAAGGGCAGAAAGAGAGGAGGCACAGAGAAGAATTTTTAGAGCGCGACCAATTTTGAAAGAGTAATACAGCAGCCTCTTCTTCCATTCAAGTTAGCCTCTTTTCTCCCCTAAAACTGTCACTAAACAATTGTGTTTATTTGGCACAGTGATCCTTTGCCACTTCCAGAAAGGGAAAGAAGGCCTCTTACGGAGGTCCAAGAATTTGCCTTGCATGTGGATCACAGAGCTGTCCAGAGATCAGAGTTCGATAAAGTGGTTTGTCAATGTTTTACAAAAAACTAATCATCATTTTTCTCTTCTTATGACTACTCCAAGCATATCTAGAATACCAATAGCTACTGTTTTTTATTTACTTTGTGTATCGTCTACTACATTTGACATTGTTTCATTAAAACACTGCTTACCATGGAAATTAAGTATTAATATAGTATTTGTTCATGTCATGTCCAGATCAAAGAGAAAGAGTTGACCTATAAGAGATTTAGAGAGGAGCAGGAATTCGTCAAGTTGGTAAGAGGAGCATTTTTTGAGATGTTGGGTTTTTTATTCCACTTATAATTTTGTGTTGTATATATCAAATGACACTAGATGGAAGAAGAGAAGGTAGTAAAGCAGATGAGAAGGACAATGGTGCCTCATGCCAGACCACTCCCAAGTTTCGAAAACCCATTCATCCCCCAAAAGTGAGCAACTCCAAGCAAATCAAACAAGTTTCTTCCAAATCACTAACAAACAAAACTTGTATTTCTTTTTTATCATTCCTAACTAGATTTGCTCTATGTGCAGATCTACAAAGGAAGCAACAAAGCCAAAGTCTCCAGATTTGAGGGTGAACCAGAGAATAGAGAGGTGGCAGGCATTCCACATGAGATGATGATTTTGTTGTTTCAATGAAGTTTGTTCAAGACTTGCTTGAACCAAACTAATTTACTGATGCGCTGATCTGAAGGGATAGAAATTCAATCTGAAAAGGTAGGAGTTCAAGAGCCTTTGTTAGTGTGAACTGTACATATATGAAGTTGTTCTTCTAATTCACTAGTGATTGGTTGGTACTGGCAGTTTGTGAATTTAAATGTCTCACAATTGATTCCACCTGTTTTGTTTATTTATCATGCTCCTAGTTTCAACTTGACATATAAGGGGCAAAATTAGGGTATGAAATGTAGTTTTGTTTTGATGCTAAGGTTCCTGATCGATATTGATATGTTGATGTTGATGATGGCATTCCAAAGTTGTGCTGATGTGTGGAAACTTCACGGACGATCTTGCTGATGACTACTAGATCATGAGGCATCACGGAAGCCTCTTAAATCCGCCAATATAAGGGTCATCAAATCAAGCCTAAAGTATGAAAATATTGATATTTGAATTTGAGTTTGAAAAATATATATGATATTCATATTCGATTTAAAGCTCGAAAATATAAATACTTTTTTACTAAACTTGGTTTGAAATAAAATTCAAGTCCAGTTCAAATTATTCTGATCCGAGCAGAATCGAACTATAATTTTAATTAGAGTTTGAGTTATTCAGACTTTAATTTAAACATATTTAAACTAAAATTAGTTTAAAATAACTATAGTTTGGTTCAAGTTCTACTTATTAGCAGACCGTGAATAATCAAATAAAATATTATGAGTTCAAATTTAATTCAAAAAAATTTTTAAACGCGTTCGAGTTCAACTTGAATTCAATTATTTTAAATATGAATCAAATATTTTTCAACCGGCTCTAAATCCACACTAACAAAATCGATTCATTTGCATCCCTTTTCTGCAAATAAAAGGAAAAAAATTGAAGAAAAATATGGTCGGGCAAGTCACTGTCACTTGTGGAGAATTATCAAGATGGTCCAAATGCTCATTGTCCGGTAGCTCAATTAAATTGTATTCATTTTCTATTTCAATTTATTAAGCATACTTGTAAAATTGTAAAAAAAGGAGTAAAGGGAGAAAATTAGGTATTTAAAGCCAATTTAGACCAGTCACCAGTCGATTCAATTAAGAATACATTGAATTCCATGGAGACAATTACAATACATAAGTAAAAATAGCATTTTCTTGACAATTAGAGGAAGAAATTTAATAAACACAGGTAAACAAGTTGAATATTAAACACCCCTAAATAAGTTGAATATTCGTATAGTTTGGTTAGGGGAGCTAGCAATAAGGTTCAGCCGAACTGTATCCCCGGTCGACTAGGCTATTGAAAGTCTATTTGATATGCCCGACAGTTTAGGTTCGGTATTGCGGCCGCAAAAAGCCTAGACCATGGTGTCAGTCCAACTCAGGGTTTGAGTATGATCCATAAGTAAGCTTTCTGTTGTTCTGAAGTGAGATTTTTAACATATTCAAAATATTATCCATATTAGAACAAGTTATTAGACTTATTAATAATTTTTATATTACTTTGACATTACTATATAGAAAGTCATTATGTAAACTTTGACAAACAACAAAGTGATTCAATTAAATAATCAAATTACCTTGATTATGGGAGGTCAATCCTCTCGAAGTGATCATCTCATCCCTTTTCTTTCATCCTTTTCTCTATTTCCCTACGAGACAGTTGGGATAGTCGGCACATGGTTCTAGTATTGGTGTCGTGTTAGCGTCTTGTCGACCCCGATTAGTTGCCTTTGGTATTCTGTCTTCACCATAGCTCTTTCCTACACTCTGTTCTTTTGCCCCAATGGTTAGTCAGATAATATATATATATATATATAAAGGGAGAAAGGTTAAGCATTACCTTTGACCAATTCCAGATGTCTGCTAAATTTCAATTCACCAAACAGCTTTTTTCTTCTTCTTCTTTTCACTGCCAAGCCTTTTGTCTGATTAGATCATATGCATAGTTATTGAGTCACAAAAAACATGTAGATTGACTTGCCTTTGATGTAGTCAGTTGATATTAACTTACATGTATGGCCTTAATTAAGTTTCTGGCTGAGAACAGACATCAGTTATCCACTTGCTGTTGAGATATTGATATGTGAGACATTGTCCTGCACTGTCATCCTTTTTGGTGCTTTGTGTTCAAATCAAAAGGCAAAGATTCCTGTTTGACAAAGACATGTCGACATAAATAGAAGAGAATTACTTTGAAAGATATGCATTAGAGGAATGAGCTCATGAAACATGCACCTACAAAAAATACAAGTTTGTGCTTTCAGTAGCAGCCTTTGAGCAAGTCTTTTATCTTTTTTTCTCTTCGATGGACCAGCTTCGTTACAGTATGGAAACAGGACTTGTTGTTCAAAATAACAAAATAAAATCCATAAATTAATATGAACTCACCAAAAAAATCAAGGTCAAGTGGTCCACCATTTTGGCTAGCATACAAGTTCATTGCAAGAAAGAAGATTTCACATACAGAAAATGTAAATGCGATGAAAAATGCTCCTCTCTTATATATATTCTAAACTAAACCAAACAAGTATCTAAATTGAGTCTGTCAATGAAAACATTTGATTGAGTTAAAGATTATAGCACAAATCGTGCTTGACTTCATGCACACCTCTATTTGTTTTGTTTGCGATTGAATGGATGGCTCTTTGTAGGTCAAAGATGCAAATTCAACAAGTTTACATGTAATGAAGATAGTTTAAAGATAAAGAAAGTAATTTCTCCTGATTTACACAAACAACTAGTTAAATAACTGTCTAAAACGGCGTAGATAATCCTCTACATTTAATTTGACAAACAAAGCTGACTTGTCTTCTTTAAGAAAGACAAGGACTCGGCAATTAGTAAAATCCATGCAACAAGCCATGTACTTAAGATGGTAAACACTGCAAGGCATGCTTAACCTCTTAAGCAGAGGAATCTTCTCGGCTGCTCTGCACCACTTCACAGTTCAGGACAAGTCAGCCTATGGCCTTTGAACATTTGAAAGAATCAGCAAGATGACTGAAATAATAAAATTCCAACTGTGGAATATTGGGGACTCTTACCATCTGCATTTTAGTGATCCAAGTAGTTTCTCTCTCTCTCTCTCTCTCTCTCCCTCTCTCTCGGAAGTAGGCTCTCTCTTGGAAGAACAACAAAAGGTATGTCCTATATGCTATAACTAGATCAAGAAATTGATTGTAAAACATCCAATTCTCAATTACTCTAGATGCAGTTGCTCTACTTTGTTCAGATAAATCATGAAGAAGCACTGGTAACCTAATCTGCCTTAAAAAGTCTCAAAAAGTTATTCTAGCATTTTGCAATTGTTTGCACCAGATAATTCTTGTCTGAATGTTCTCATTAAAATTTCAATAGCTTTTCTTCTCGCATGCTCATCTCCTTCATTTTGCATTAGTGGAACATGATTGATAAAATCACCCTGTGCTATGGCCTTATAACTTTGTAGACCTTTTTCCTTTTCTCTTTCTTTTCGTCTTTTTATATTCTCTTTCCTATTCTTTCTTTGTTTTCTTTGATCTGAGCATAGTTCTTGAAATTTATCAAGTATCTAAGTAACAACCATGTGTTTGTGTAAGTAATTGGTAATATTGCTTCAAAATGGTGACATATGTCGGTGAAACAAGAACCACGCTTTCTAACCTTTTTTACAGTCATATTCTAGCCTGCTTTGTGGTTCTTGGTACTTCTAATGGCATTTACAGTCATATGTTTTATGCACATAAAACTGCCTTAAACTAATAGTGAAAAAGAAATTCAGTTTTGCCATGTTGCTGATTCTCTATGTTAACTTGTACTGCAGAATAATTGGCAACTACTTTTTCTCAAATTTCAGCAATGATTCTGCACAAAGCAAGGATCATACCTGTTTTCTTGTCAATAATCATACCCTTGGCAACCTCGCTCTCCTTTAACTTCCCTAGCTTCGTTGATACTTCAAAGATCTTATTAGAAGGTGATGCGGGCATCAGTGGCTCCACCATAATTCTCACCAAGGAAGGTGCCAATTTGGCGAGCGCTAGTAGAGCAACCTATAAAGACCCCCTTCTTCTATGGAACAACAATACAAAAGAACTCACTAACTTCACCACACAATTCTCCTTCATCATTGACTCCAATGAGACAAACTATGCCGATGGCTTTGCCTTCTTACTCGCACCATACCCTGCCAAGTTGCCCTTATATGCTAAAGGTGGCTACCTTGGCCTTTACTCCAACACCACAATCCTCAATCAAAACATTAGCACAGTGGCTGTGGAGTTTGACACCTTCAGCAACTATGAATGGGATCCCAAAGGCGAACATCTTGGCATTGACGTAAATTCAATCAACTCTTCAACAAACATTTCTTGGAACAGCAGCATCAGGGAACACAGAATAGGTAATGCATGGGTGAATTATGATTCCATCACCCACAACTTGAGCCTCTTCTTGACCTATCCAGAGACAAATCAATCACCAAGTGCCAATTACAGCATAAGTTACATTGTTGATCTGAGAGAGACCTTACCAGGACTTGTAACAGTAGGCTTCTCCGCGGCCACTGGTAACTTCACTGAGACGCATACCATTCTATCATGGTCCTTCAACTCGACTCTGCAACCAAAGAAGAACAAAAACATGGTTATAATCATCATCGGTTGTGCCATTGGAGTGGTCTTGACGGTGGCATTATGCTTGATATGTTTCATTTGTGGCAAGAACAGGAGGAAGAAGAATCATGCAAAGGAGCACATGGACTGTGATGAAGATATAGATCACGAGTTTGAGAGCCAAGGAGGACCGAAGAGGTTCTCTTTCCAGGAACTGTCACTTGCAACAAAGGATTTCTCAGAAGAGAAGAAGCTCGGAGAGGGTGGCTTCGGATTGGTTTACAAAGGATGTTTGAGAGACATCAACCTCGATGTGGCGATCAAGAGGATTTCCAAGGGCTCGAAACAGGGGAGGAAGGAGTATATCTCAGAGGTGAAGATCATCAGCAGGCTGAGACACCGGAACCTGGTGCAGCTCATCGGGTGGTGCCACACCAAAGGCGAGTTCTTGCTCGTCTACGAGTTCATGCCCAATGGGAGTCTCGATTCTTACCTATACAGCAAGGCGAAATTTTTACAGTGGCCGGCGCGGCACAGGATCGCGATGGGCTTGGCCTCGGCGCTCTTCTATCTGCACGAGGAGGGGCAGCAATGCGTGGTGCACCGCGACATCAAGCCGAGCAACGTCATGCTAGACTCAGCGTTCAACGCCAAGCTCGGCGATTTCGGTCTCGCGAGGCTCGTCGACCACGACAGCGACCTGCAGACCACGGATCTGGCCGGCACCAGGGGGTACATGGCGCCGGAGTGCTTCTACACCGGCAAGGCAAGCAAGGAATCGGACGTCTACAGCTTCGGCATTGTGGCGCTCGAGATCGCGTGCGGGAGACGGACGATCGAGCCGAATGAGCAGCAGAGCAAGACGAGATTGGCGGAATGGGTTTGGAATCTCTACGGAAGGGGGAAGATCTTGGAAGCGGTGGATGAGCGGCTTGAGGGGGACTTCGAGGAGAGGCAGATCGAGAGCCTGATGGTGGTGGGACTGTGGTGCGCCCACCCGGACTCGTCTCTGCGGCCATCCATCAAGCAGGTGATCAGCGCGCTGAGCTTCGAGGGGCCCTTGCCGGTGCTTCCTCCCAACCGGCCCGTGCCGATGTACTTCACGCCGGAGTTCGAAACGTTCGCCGCCGGGGAGACTTCGTCGGTGGCGAATACGGCGGCGTCCGGCCAGTTCGCGCACTCGTTCGAGTGGACCTTGTCGCCCAACTCGATTTTGAAAAGCATTTCGGAAACTTAGAAAGGAAAAGTTATTACACAAAGTTTAGGGGGCGAAAAGAAAATATGCTACCATATGATAAAATACGATAATTATTGTAAAAACTACTTGTTACCAACAGTTTTCACATATTAATATTGTATTATATTTTAAATTTTTTAAAAATAATTTTAGAATTTTTAATATTATCGAGTAAAATTTCCTGATGTGTTATGCAACTCTATGGTTAAAATTATTAATACAATAGTCAATTAAATTCAAACCAAAATTAAGAGGATGCTTGGTAGGAGAGATTAGAAGGGGTGAATGAGTATGAAATTTATTTTATACTCATTCTTAATATTTGGTAACGGATAATAAATAGATATAGGAATCAAAATAAGGATTTGATACCTTTGTTTTGATAACTTATTCCGCCTAGGATATCGCTAAACTCATACCGCTGATTCTTCATGTTTTATTTCTTTTGACGGTTCAACCCTTATATGCGATTTCCTCTTTCCTCCTCACGTGCCCTGCCCCCCAATTCTCTTCCGAGCCCGAGCGTGTTCCCCGAACCCGACCCGAACCCGACTCTGACCCGAACCCGACTTGACCCGACCCGACCCGAACTCGACCTGACACGAACCCGACTCGAACCCAATTCGAACCCAACTCGAACCCAACCCAACCCGACCCCGAACCCGACCCGAATTCGAACCCGACCCGAACCCGACGCGAATCGACCCGACCCGAATCGACCCGACCCGACGCGGCCCGACCCGACCCCGACCCGAACCTGAACCCGACCTGAACACGACTCGACCCGAACCTGACCCGACCCGAACCCGACCTAAACCCGACCTAAACCCGACCCGACCTAACTAGAACTCAACCCAAAAATTTTCAACCCAAAATCCTCCAACCCGAACTCGACCGGAACGCGAAAATTTCCAACCCGAACCTGATTTTTTTCGGGTCGACTCAGATTGGGTCGTCGGGTTCATTTTTGACACCCCTACCAGAGAAGCACTTCATATGTTAGTTTCTTAATAATTTTTCTGGTTGCATATTTTTTCTTGTCTATTGAATTAAGAAACACAATAGACTATTCCATATTATTAGTAAATATGTTACTAATTGTTAGATGTTTCATTTCCATATTAGGTAGGACATCAAAATATTACTTTTCTTAATTTTTTAGAAAATAAGAATTTTCAGTTTCAGTAAATTAATGAATAATTTTTTTTAATAGATAATTAATTTAAAATTACTGGACTGATGAATCACCGATTATGATTACTTCTTGATTTAACTAACTAGATCAGATCGGTTACCCAAAAATTTTTGGTGACTGATGAATCACTTAATTAAAAAATATAATTTTTTAATACAACACTATGCGCGTGACACCAAAGTTACCTATTGGAGTCCACTCAAAGTGCTTTAGTTTGGATTTGATTTGTGTTGAGGGCTTTTAAGGCACACAAATATATATCTATTTAGACAATTTAGGAGGATTTGTATTTTAAACACTTCTTTACCACCAAAAATAAAAATATATAGTTATGTTGTAGTTATGTATTTGGGAAGATGGCGCTACTCTTTAAATTGGAGTGAGGTGGTCAAGCAAAGTCGAGCAAGTGGACTAACTAAGTCGAGATTGATCCAACATAAATCTATTATATTTCCTAAAATATGATATATATTTGTAATGTAGTTTCTAAAACTTGGCATCTAATTATTGTTAAAATTTATAAATACTTTTCTTTTAAAAAAATTCAAATTATTTTTTTGATAAAATGAAATTCAAACAGAAAACCAGCCCATTATCATGTCTAGAGCCCCTATAAAGCCTTGAATTCTTAGCTTGGCCTTCTTGGATCTTGATGTCTCCCTTTCTTTCAATAGTGTGTTTTGATAAGGGAAAGTTTCTAATATGCTATCACTATAATAATTTAATATTATATATCTATCTATTTACATGGAGAACTTAAAAAATAATAATAATCAAAAGTGATTTATTTTGGAGTAAAAGAAAATTATGTTCATTTTAGATATTATTCATAGATCATCTTTAGATTATGTGAACGAAGATAAATTATAAGATCAATTTATATCTTACTGTCAAGTTGCTAAAGGATTAGAGGAGTTTTTTTTTTTTCCGAGAACATACACCTATTGGGATTTGATCTCTGACATATTATAATAAATCTATCCTCCTATAACTAATTAGGTACCTTATAGAGACAAGCAAAAGTAACTTATAGATTCCTTCACTAGTGGTATCCCCATCAAAGGGGTGGAACATAGTACTTTGGACTCAATCTAAACTTTTCAATACATGGATTTGTCATAATAAATTAGCCAAAAGATCTAATTAATGATTTGATTATGAACTGTAATGGATGTGAAATTTATTCGTGTAAAAATTCATTTTTCTATTATTATTGACGGACAAAATTGAATTTTAATATTATATATTGGGTTGTGGTCCTTGTAAGGTGATTATCGTGTACGATTCTCCTTTCATCTCATCTAGAAGAGGAATATAATTGTCTCCGGGGCTATAGTAGTACAGCGGTAAGGGTGCTCAATTATCTCTTAGATATCCACGATTCGATTCTCAGTTATGACGTATTTATATGGATTTTTTTTCTAAATGAGAATCACAACTCATCATAAGTATTTCCTGATTTATCCATCTCATTTAGAATTGTTCACGTCTTTCCGATTGCAAATAAGCAATATGGAGTTGGAGAGCTAATTCGAACACATATATAAATTATGAGGGTTCGGGACATCAATTCAAGTCAAGACTGCCCCGGGATGCTTGACCAGGTCACAACCAATTACAGATGCAACTAAGTTCAATACAATTTAAGGTTTGGATTTACACCCCTGCAAATGTACATACGAGAGAGTCTCTTATCTATACATATTCACAATGCAAAATTTTAGTATTTAAGTCGATCTAAGTTAATTAAATAAATTTAAATACAAGAATTGGAGACTACATGTTCACTAAAAATATCTTAAGTCATCTTACTTAGCCTTGTATAGAGTTTGAAAGGTATGAACTAAGTAGTGAATGCACTTTCATTCTAGGTCGACTCGGACATTGAACTTAATTCATTAGGTCACTTTTTAAGTGCAACATGACCCTTTCTCGGAGCACAATTTCTTCTATCAAGTACTTATAAACAATGTAGGTTAACGATCTACCCTACATCGACCCTTGCTCCACTAAGATCATAGATGGGGTCCATTAATCTACATGAAGATTTTTTATAAGTAGTATGAGATGATTATGTTACTAAAGAAACGACATCTCATTTATCACATTTTAGGGTCAATTATGAGGTAAAGAGTAAGATGGAAGAATCATTCATGGTTTGATAAAAGTTGTTTTGGGGTATTATTTTTTTCACAAATAACTACCTATAAATTTAATATGATATTTTTCACAAAATCAAGAAAAAGTGATGTTTGCTTGACAAATTTCTAAACATCAAGGGCTACTCTGAGTAATTGCTCATTTGTTTCCATCCCTCCACCAATCACGATAGACCGCCTTTGTAGTGGCCATATCTGCGGGTCCCATTTTGTAACTCGAATGGCCCGGTATTGGGTCCGA
>JBAMIE010172642.1:0-14829 GCA_037177295.1 Kaempferia parviflora | reverse complement strand
CATCTAACCTAAATACAATTAATACCTCTCTCTCTCTCTTCATGATTTTTCCTTTCACTCATGTATTATGTTTGATTTGGTGAGCCAGGCAGTTTTTATATAATAAAACAAAAAAAAAGGGGGAAAATACAAGTTCAAATAATTGAACACCGAGAAGGACCCAATTTGAAGCTGTTGATAGCTGTGGCGGACACACGACATATATGGCCCCTCAATTCATTGAGCTAGTTAGCTTATCAATCAAGTTCTACAAAGGAAAATTTTGATATAAAATCTTCAATGATCTTTATCGTTTTTCAATATAATCATTTTAGGTCATACATCTTATGATATATAAGTGACTCTGTCTCATCACAGTTAGGTAAAAGGTGATAGATTGATTATAATAGTTTATAAGGGATTAATTTATAGTGGGCACGTCTTCTCAGAGAAAAAAAATCTCTTTCACTCATAGTTAACTTTGCGGTCGGCTATAAACTGACCCTGTTATTTATCTTCATTCACATAACTTGAGAATAGAATGTGGGAGGCGTCTAAGAACAAAATCACCTTAATTTTGCTATAATAATTGACTCTGCCTTGCATCCGGATATAATGCAATGGTAAACATTTCTTGAGGCTTCTTATATATCAAATTTATCTCTAACGTTTGAACCACTAGGATCGTTGGGTCATATGTGAACAGCCACTTGTGCTTTTAAATTGATCCTAATTAATGGCTGATGAAAACTTTTATAAAGTTAAATCCAGATCAATCAGATGGATAGTTAAATAATAATAATAATAATAATAATAATAATAATAATAATAATAATAATAATAATAATAATAATAATAATAGTGGCTCCGTCTCTCAATACAAAATTTAGTCTCCATCAACTAATTCAAAACTTCAAAAATTATTCTTAAATGTTGGTAAGTATTGCATTAACAAATAAAATTGTATTTAATCAAAATATAATTTTATATATTCAGATTGTAAAAATATTAGAATTATCCAAGCATAATTATAATTACATAAAAAATAAAATTTTATTAGAAAAATATATAAGTTATTAAATAGCAGTGGAATATTTTGAAAATTGAAAGCCGAATGAATATCTCGGGATATAAATACTATTTTCGATAGGCGTTGACGTGAATAAAAGGTTTTTTTGGTTTTTAAATAATTCATGGTCATACGCTTGACCTTAGCCATTGGCACGATCAATTTCACAGTTATTTGTAGAGAAATAAATCATAGATGACTTTACCTTTTAATGGCAACACCTATGCAACGCCCATTTGTCCGTCCCGCGAACTTCAAAAGATAATTTATTTATTTTTGTAACCCTATTCAGTTCGAATCAAACCGATTATTCCTAAAGGTAACTAGTTCCATCTAGACGGCCAGTATTCTTAGATCTTTTTTCATTAGAGGAAAAATCCCCAGTAATACACCGCAATTGAAATTCAACCTCACACCATTGCTTACATCATTTAAAGAGAGTAAATTAAAAAATCCAAACTAACGATCACATAGGAATAAGGAAGGTAATTTATCCATCCATCTTTATCAAAATTCAATACTTACATAATTTTATAAATCTATTATGTAATAACAACTCGACTATACCCTAAGTCAATTCAGTCGTATTTCCAAACAAAGTAACCGTCAATTGGTCCTGGAGGAATATTTTAACGAATATTCAAAATATTTTTGAAAATTTTATAAAGGCGGACTTTACTTAAGGTCTTCTTTGATAAAGGAAACTTGACAAGAGACTCGTGAAAAAGACAGATCGCCGTTGCACAAGATTAAAAAAAAACGTAGTAGATTACCATTTTAAATACAACTTTTTGAGTAAGCAACTCTATAAAAACTCCAATTATTATACACAGAGTGACTTGAAAGTTTTATACCCAACATAATATTGACAATTAAAGTAGAAGCATGTAAACCACAAAAGTTTCTTTTCTTTTATCACAACCATCGTTCTCGTGGCGGAATCAACAGATAGGACAAGTTCGTTTCATAAAAATTAATTTTGTGGAGAATTTATGTTTATCTTTAAATTCTTGTTAGACTTATCTTTTTTTTTCCTCTTAATTGTATCCCTAGGAAATTAAGCAAAGGATCGCCTCAGCTTTTTCTTACTACACTGTTTGAAAGCCATCAGTACCAATCCATCTCCTTCCAGTTCAGAGAGGCAGAATGAGGCAGCTTTACACCAGAAGCGGAAGCCTCAAGCGCTTTCTTTCTACCATTGGACGGAGGAGCAAGGAAGAAGAAGAGTGCAAAGAGGATGCTGCCGTCTCCCCTGTTCCCGACTTGAAACCGCCCCTGAAGCCGAGCTGGAGATGCTTCGCCTACGAAGAAATCTACACGGCTACCGATGGTTTCCACAAAGGTTACTCTTTTAAAGGATTGGAGCTCTCTTCCAGTCGGCATTGCTCCTCAAAATCTAATCTTGCTTCTTCTTCTTCTCGGGGTCGGGCAGATAACGTGGTGGGCAGAGGCGGGTACGCGGAGGTGTACAGGGGAGTGCTGGAGGACGGGCAGATGATCGCCGTGAAGAGGCTGATGAGGACTTCGTCGGACGAGAAAAGGGAGAAGGATTTCCTGACGGAGCTCGGCACCATCGGCCATGTGTGCCACCCCAATGTCTCCCCTCTTCTGGGCTGCTGCATCGATCGTGACCTCCATTTGATCTTTGAGTTCTCTTCTCGCGGTTCCGTATCATCCAATCTCCATGGTAATAACATTAGTTGTTAAGTTGCAAATTAAATAGAACTTGTGACTGGACTGGAGTGTGCTCGATCTTTTGACTGTTGCAGATGAGAATTCCCCACCGATGGCTTGGGGGTTGAGGTACAACATAGCGCTTGGCACCACTAGGGGACTTCATTACCTGCACAAGGGATGTCAGAGAAGGATCATTCACAGGGACATCAAGGCCTCAAACATCCTCCTCACTACAAACTTTGAAGCCCAGGTAGTAACCTTGTCGATCACTAGCTCCGTGATAAATTATTGCCTACGTTCTCGAAATTAAACCAAAACAAATTCTCCATCTCAGATTTCGGATTTCGGCCTTGCCAAATGGCTTCCATCCGAGTGGACTTATCGCGCCGTCGGGCCAATACAAGGCACATTTGGGTATGTACACAGCTCAAACTTAATCTTGGATTCGATATATTGCAACTATATATGAAATTGGATACAACAATATTCTAAATTGATCGGTCTCTTAAGTGGAGTTCATGCTATCGACAGTTGCTTGGCGCCGGAGTACTTCATGCACGGTATTGTGGACGAAAAGACCGACGTCTTCTCGTTTGGTGTCTTCCTGTTAGAGATCATATCGGGTAGGAAGCCGGTAGATGGCTCCCATAAAAGCTTGCTTAGCTGGGTAAGTACTGTAACTTTTCTGCATGAATACATGATCAAGATAATTAAGTTTAACCACCTGAGTATATACTTTGATTGAGTACTTGCAGGCGAGGCCTTTTCTAAATGATGGCATGGTACAAATGTTAGTCGATCCAAGATTAGGAGATGATTACAACATGGAACAGCTCAAAAGGGTCGCCTTATCGGCCTCTCTTTGTATCAGAGCTACTGCAGCTTTGCGACCTTCCATGACTGAGGTAAATTATGAACTTTATTATAAAATGATAAAATTCAGCCCAAATGGAAGTAGGAATTAATTAGCATCACTTGATTGTGGAGTATTTGTCAGTATCTGCGTCGCTTCTAGTCATTGCAAGTTTCCTGTTGTCGTGTATATATGGTTTCATCAATAATTGTAAGTTGAAATTGGAGGTGATTAGAAAACGTAATAAGTCTCCTCACTGAGATCGATCGTTTGGTTATATGTTGTTTTCATGCGCATAATTCCATCTTTCTATTGATTCCCTGATGGAGCTTTATTGCTAACTGATAAGTGGGAAGTTTTGTGAGAGTAACGTGAGACCTTCACCAACCGTAGACTTGGTGCATACTTATAATCTAAGGGAAGATGTAACATCTTAGTGATGTAAACATGGATAAAGGCGTTCATATCTAAAATCGAATTCGTCTTGTGGTCATAAAAGAAAAGAACCAACATAGAAGATTCACTTGCCCCTTCATCATCGATCTGACTTATAATTTCATAAACAAGAGTTAAGATGCAGAATAAACAAAGACAAGTAGTTCTTGGTAATTTCACGTGTATAACGGTTTGTTTGGCAGGTAATGGAGATCCTGGAGGGAGGAGAGATTTTGCAAGATCGATGGAATGTGCCTGAGGAGGTAGAGGAAGAAGAGTTTTGGGGATTTGATGATCTCGACGAGGATGACGACCATGAATAAATACTGCAACATCTTCAACTGGCAGCTAGTCCTAAACACAATTGTAGTTAATTTCCCATTTAATGCAGGGGATGAATACTGATGTATATAATATAATCATATATAGTAGTAGGTTTGACAATTTAAAGCCTCTGTATGTTAAGTTGCTAGGCAAAGGCCTTCGGCCTTCTCCACTAAACTAATATGATTACTGTACAGATGTGAAAAATAAGTAAGCAAGAACATGCGTACAGCAATTGTATTATATATGGCTAGTTATCTCAGAGCAAAGTGGAGAAGGATTGTTTAATTGCTCATTTGATAGGAAAGTGAAGCAGTTTTGAGCAGGTGGCATATATTGTCAATAATTGTCTTGACTCGGGACTAAACAGATAATCGATTCTTAATGTGATGAATGAACTTCAGTGTCGGTCAGTATAGATGTCACCTACGATTTTAGAACGTCCGAGAGATTTTTTTTTTCTCTAAAAAGAAAAGTTAATATAGAGGTCATGCATGCTGCCAAATTTCATGTAAAACAAACATATCATATCATGATCAAGATTAGTATACGAAATTCTTTGGAAGATATATATCTGATGATGCTTCATCCCAATCTTCGAGCGTTTAATTAGCATCAACTCCTCGCTGGTTCATCTTCTTCAAAACTCTCATTCTCATGTTCTGGTTCCTTGACTACAGTGCTACAAAGCCCATGATGGGGTACCTGCCCCAGCATATTTAACCGTCAGGCAGTTAGTTTAACCATTGTTCATCATAAGAACATTAAATAAGAAGACGATGCTCGGCAAATGAGTAACGGGAAAATTATAAACATTGAACTGAAGTTTATATCCCTTTCTCCGGGAAGAACATCATATATACAGTGAGATTATTCAATGCATGCAAGCTTCTATTAGCCAAAAGAATATTAATGGAGCAAAGAAGGAAAGTCAGCATACCGTGAAGCAAATTCAAGCTCGGATTAATCTGAACCTAGTCAGGTCGACCTGAGATCGGCTGCATCAGGTGTAACAAACCCACTGTAGCAATAAAGGTAATCATGCTTACCCAGGTGCCAGTCGGAGTCCGTCCCTGAGTTATATAAAGGGAGGTAAATCACGGGGTCATTATAACCGACCATCAAGTTGGCTAGGGATTAAAAGAGATTTTTTTTCTGAGGGTATGCATCCACCAGAAATTAATCCATTATCTCATTATAATAAGTGTGATATTCTTTAACCAACTGAGTATCCCGTGGACAACAGGTGTAACAAAACCATACTCCTTGTGAATGATGACCATTCAGTTTTCCATATTCTCTTTAAATTTTATAAAAACAAGAAGTATCAAATTCTTCACCTTCATCAACAGTAGCATCCCGCTCAGCATCTAAACTTCTGTTGTCACCACGAGCATGCCACCTTTGATTGAGATTCAGAATCCATACCAAGCTACCCATTCCTCTTCATTATCAATTTCTTCATCCTCCTGACTTCTTGCTAAATGGTGACTTATTTGGCACTCACCGACCAACGTCTTTCTTGCGGCGAATTCTTTAGACGAAGGACCTCTCATAGACTGAACTCGTGATTTATGATGATGGGCTCATCTTGTATATTACTTCCCATACATTTGGGTGGACAAAGTTATGTTCTTCGGCCAAAGCTGACGGCCTGGCCCGAAACAACTCTATTGGTACTCCTACAACCTGATCTCATCATTTAATTTTGGCATAAATTTAAATGAAATTTGAGTTACTGTTTCGGACATTTGGCATCTCATAAAGAACAAATATCCTAGTACATTAATACATTAATTTAGATTCAATAAGCAAAAAAAAAAAAAAAAAAACACTAAAGATCTAAATTGAGAAATATCGACGGAGACTGAATTATAAAATTTAGATACCCGACGAAGTATTAATTTTTTGGGGGAAAATAACAGGGCCAGCAGAATCATTAAGGAGACATTATAGATATCACCTACTCTCTGGACGACCTTATACAGTAACAACTAATCGAGAACACCAATAAAAAAATCATCATGAAACCCATGGTTCTCCAAATACTGATACATATCAGCAATCAAATAAGAAAAAGCTCACAACAAAGATAGCCAACCCTAGATTTCCTGATACAATTTCGTAGCATACAATCTAAAAATTTTCTAGGCAAACAAAAAGGATAAGTTCCACCACTCTCAGCATGTTACATTTATGATATCCCAGTCCAGAAAGTTTAAAGTGATTAAATCCATAGCACAGAACGTTTACCATCAATGCAGCAAATTAGACCTTATTCTAAATCAAGACGGATACCATTCTGCAAGTATATGTATAGATCTCCTTGGGATATAAGTCATTGTCCCCCATAGCATTTGTTGATCTGTGCCCTTTTGTGGTCAAAGAAACTAGTCATCTTCCTTGACGTTAATAATTGAACTTACTAAAGACAGCTCATGCAATTCACTCAGCATCCATTCCTCTCCTGTTTGACCCCCAAGCACTATTGCTCTTGTTCCTCCAACAACACAAGTGCTATGACCCCACGCAAATTGAGGAGGGGAACCAGGAACATTCAATACTCTCCATGTTGGTGTTTCTTCAGTTGGATCCAAGAGATAGAGTTGGGAAGCTGAGTGAAGACCAGCCACAGACCCGCCAAATATGAGGATTCGGCCTCCAGGAAGACTAACAGCTACATGATCAAGACGAGGAGGTGGACCAATTCCAGCTGGATTTCCAGCGCCGGGCATTCCACTGCCTGTAATGCACCTCCAACAGGGTTCTTCCTCACTCAAATCCATCGTGAACACATCACTAGAACGCAATCGAAGGGGCCCACTTTTTGCAAGACCCCCAAACATGAGTATTTTGCGCCCATCATACACTGATAATGAGTGTCCTAGTCTGGATGGCGGTGTCCATGATGCTGGAATCTCTCTCCATACAGGCTTTTCCATCGTGACATCCAGAAGGTGAGTGTCACTGAGGAGCACACCAGAATCAGCACATCCACCAGAAACAACCAATTTTGTGTCATCAACAGTACAAGAGCTATGCCATGACCTTGGCATGGGAGGTGCAAGTCCTGAGATCTCACGCCACGCAGGAGATTGGGCATCCAAGTCAAGTATGAAGACATCATTGAGCAAGCCCTGTGTTCCACAACCACCAAACACAACCAATGATGATCCATTTAGACTAGAAAGCGTGTGACCCCATCTACCAGGAGGTGCAGAAGTTACTTTTACATGCCGCCACTCAGGATTACTGGAATTCAGATCCAGAACAAAGGTATCATTCATTGGTTGCATATTAACACCTTCACCTCCAAAAAGAACAACCCGATTTCCGACGGCACAAGCACTAAAATTACAACGGGATGGCTCTACAGCACCTCCAACTGTCAGTTCCCGCCAAGCAGCAGCTTCAAGGGTGGTTAACTCTCTTGCAAGTCTTCCCCAACCAAGTCTTCTAGCTCCAGGTACAGTTTCTAAAGCCCGTGTTGTTTCGCTGCCCCATGCATTCTGACAAACCATTTTCCAGATATCCTCGTTTTTTGTTAGCTGATATAACCTTTTGCATACTGAACCAACAGATGCGATATCTCTTGGACAGAGCCTGGAAAAGATTTTCTGGCACAATACCTCATCACTCAACTGCAACATACTGCAGAATTCACGACAGATGTGAGTATGACCAAGTGAAACAGGTCGGAATACATGCTCAGTGATTAAGCGGTCAGGTCTAGTAGATTCCTTGACAGCAGAACCGAGAAGTGGACCCAATTCAACATTTGTATCAGTGAAGAATTGAATGCCTATAAAGTGGGTTATGGTCTCATCATCCCCATAAATTGGTGTCAACTGAAGCCTATTCATCAATGGAGAACCATCCTTTCTAAAATTCAATAAATCACCTAGGAACTCAATTCCCTCTTCAAGGCATCTCCGAATTTCAGAAACTACTGTGGCATCTACTAAAGGGTGCCTCCTCTGAGCAAATGGCCCTCTACATTGCAAGAACCGGCTGCAGAAAAAAAAAAATGGCTCACAAATGGATAAACAGAAAGATACGAAGGTCCAAAAAAAAGTGTTAGCTTCCAATAATGGCAATTCATCCGTGACAATGATAATTTCTTGAAACACCAGCAATAAGCACAAAATTTTATAAACTACCAATTTGAAATATAGGAAAAGTTTCAGAGAAAGGGCTATAATTTGCAGATGTGATGATTAAGAGAAACTAAGTATAACATACGCTTAAAACAGACAAAATGGATTGGCAAAAGACAACAAAAACAGGCGAGATAAATATTTAAAAATCCAGTCTAATGGAAAGTTCAACCCCCAAAAAAGTATATAAGAATTGTAAAAATAAACATATCAGAATTAAGAGAAATAGATCCAACTGTACTACTGCTAATTTCAAATAACAAGTACTGTAAGTTCTTACATAGCTATGTTCCTCAAGAAGAAATAAGAGATCAAATCAAAAGGAAATTTCAGAAGAACCTAGATGAAATAATTTGAGGTCAGAGGAGCTTGAAATGGAGAATTAGAAAGAAATATACTAAATACAAAGGCGGACATGGAGACTTCAGATTTGAGAAAAGAAACAAAGAAAACAGTATGATTTTAGAATTTGCTTTGTGATATTTTCTTATGACCATGAATACTTATTCTAAGAAAAAGATTAATAATTAGTTTTAAGAGTGGCAATAATCATAGAGATAAACTTTTTCCTTTAAGATTAACATAGATCAAAATATGTGCAAAGATTGTAAAGGTAAACCAAGGGAATGCTAAGTTATCAGCTATGACTAATAGTGTTAGTAAAAGATCACGAGTTGTAAGAGAAAAAATATTTCTAATTTATAAAAACAAAATGGTAGAATCTTAAGGACAATAACATAGGAATTGTAGAAGGAAATAATTTTTCTAATTTATATAAATTAAAAGGTAGAATCTTAAGGGCAATAATCTATGATCTTCTCAACTAGAAAAGAGAAAAAAGCACTAGAATAGTTGAATTAGAGACTGATCTTATTCAGATAGGTTGAATCCAGTGCTACACTTGGTATCAAAACAGAATAGTCATGTGAGTCCACCTATTTTGTATTTAGCATCCAATAGAATAGCATTGAAAATAGCATGCACAGGTGTAACTTTATTATTCATGATACTATAATTTTTGTGTTTCCTCCATGATAGATAGTAACACCAAAAAAAAAGTATATATCTCAGACAAATGCTCACATATTCATTCCTTTTCCAAAGTCCATGGAGATTTCCATGAACAAAACCAGCCTCCTGTTGAGCCAACTCCCATACAGATACAATAGAAGGAACACTATACAAGTGATCCAATTTTCCATAATTTAGCCTTTATCAATCTATAAATATATATGTAATATACCATCTCCTTCGCACCATTTAATTTTTTTCTGCTCCAAAATATGCTCTCGTGGAACAAAATGTTACAAAATAAAACTTCCAAAACCATTTAATCATTAAATTCAAAATCTCATCAATCAAAATCCAAACACAATTAATCCAAATATTTAACAACTTTCCTTCCCACCAACCTTTTTTTCTAAAAAAATATTAGGCCAACCTATCACGAATCCCCAACATAACACATCTCCACTAAACTTCTTCCCAAGCACCTTCGAATTTTAAGCAACTCATTGAGATTCAATAACAAATAGTATTTCAAATTCCAAATCATCTACTCAATAAGAATAAAGGTACACAATTGACACAATTATAACTTAAATCTACAATATAATCGCATAGGCGTCATTCTCATAAATATCCAACCAACCTACCATTTCAACATTTCACAACTCATAAATTAATCACATCTAGATCCCATCACATTGCATAATAATGTAAATCCCAAATCAATCCCTCAAAGATGTAACATAAGATTTGAATTAAGAAATATTCTCTTGATCCAATTAACTCCTAAATTAACTATAATCCAATATATCCAATTTTCCAATAACAATCTTTTTCCAAGCATCTCTTATCTTAGACGCGGTTTTTCCTAATATTGGGGGAGTGCCTTCGAGTTATATATTTAGTTAGTTTTTGTGTGATATTTTGTTTTGATGGCATTGCAGTTCATGTGCTGCGACAAATTTCTTACTTGCTCTTTACATCAACAACATTATTTCCTCATTCCACCAACTCCTGTTTTTTTCTTGGCATCGGGAGATCTTACCAAACCTCCCTTCCTGTCTCCCAGCTTCTTATCTCCTTCCATTAGTTCCTTTCCTTGACTAGCATATATTTCCTATTCCTTTTATATTTGCTCATCTTCTCCTTTCAGTGGACGGTGGACCTTTGAATGCTTTCCTTCTCCCTGCTTTAGAGGGTCATTGTCATGTACTGCATGCAGTGCCATAAAGAGAATCCCATTCTTGGGTGTCATTTCATCCTCTTGTCACCCTCAGTTTTGCCTCTCTATTTACATATTGATTTGTGGTCAAGTTAACAGTATTTCTACAGAAATTGGGAAGAAGATTTCAAACTTAGTAATATTTAACCTTTGGTTGGTGGCATTGTTAAATAAATCAACACAACCTTGACAGAAATACAAAATTTCTGATGAGCCCTTATAGTAATCAAGATATATCTTCCCTTCCCTCGCATAATACTCCATCAGCCCAAAACACTAAAATAGGTAAGGAGCTAGGTGATTTTGTTATCTAATGTCCATGTGTCAACCGAACTTCCTAGCATTTGCTCCATTCACCATACAAAGGAAGATTAGAGATACACAAGTCTCATTAATTTCCATTCCAGTATTCTGTTTTCATTTCCATTATGGTCATATCTTATTTATTGTGAGATTTTATAGCTTATATAACAAGCTAGATGTATTAGTATATATCTTCCAACTGGGAGTCTTGAAGGTTTTAAGTCATGCGTAGTGGATTCAGTCACACATTGAATGTGTTAAGAGTTTTGGGGCTTAGTTGGGCCCTGTATATACTGCGTACGGGTGTCTACTAAGAATTGTAGATGATACAATTTTATTTCTTACACTTCTACAAATGGATTAGACTATTTGGGAGTCAAGAAAGAACCCAAACACAAAATTATTTTTTGCAAAAAAATGATCATGATGAATAAATGTGACGGGTTGCTAGAAAAGATTAATTCAAGGCAGTGTTGAATTTAAAGATGGCCAACAAATTTTATGATCAGACAAATTAACTTGATTATAGTCAAATGCATGAAGGGTAGATGAAACGAATGGAACTTTAGTTGAGATAATAAACATGAACCAAAACATTTAAGTATTATCATAGAGTTTAATTGAGGAATAAGATTAAAGCAGTCAACCTCAAAAAGTTGTGATAGTACTGACAAACACCATCTAATAATGTTGATCCGTCCACACTTTAAAATTAATATTTTTTGGCAATCTAGGATATCCCTCTCAAAGTTCACATTCATCTAAAAGCATGTGTTAGTTGCAATTTTCACGTTCACAATTGGGAGATAATTGACCAATGTCTCCAAAAAGAAATTCATCATATTATATTCTACAATAACAACAACAATAACAACCAAACCTTATCCCACTAGGTGGGGTCGACTATATGGATCCTTTTACGTCATTGGCTATATCTCCTACTATATTATCATTTATACTTAAATAAATTTTATCTTGTTTTATTGTTGCTAACCAAATCTTTTTTAGTCTTCCTCTTCCTTATTTGATGTGTGTATTTGTCATAGTTTCACATAAGCATTTATTGGTCGTCTAAGTACATGTGTCGCTCGGAATTTCCCTAGATAGATCTCTAATGTTCTCATTTTTTATTCTATCAATCCACATATGTCCACACATTCACCTTAACATCCTATCTCTACAACTCTCATCTTATACTCATGTGCTCAGGTCATAGCCCAACATTTAATGTCATATAACATAGCAGGTATAACTGTCATTTTATAGAACTTCCCTTTAAGTTTTAGAGGTACTTTACGATCACATAAAACATCCGACACTCTCCTCCATTTCAAACATCCTGCTTATATTCTATATAAGACATCTCTCTCAATCTCTTCATCATTCTGCAAAAATGATCCTAAATACGTAAAGCTTTCAATTACAAATAACTCGTCATCTCTTATCTTAACAATTGTCTCATTACGTCTAATATTGCTATACTTAAATTTCTGTCTTTACTAACTTAAAACCTTTCACGTTTAGTGTTTCCGACCAAAATTCTAGTATAGTATTTACTCCTTCACGTGTCTCATATACCAAAACTATCATCTGTAAATAAGATACACCACGGTACTATGCCTAGTGAGTTTGTAAAAAAGATAGGGAGTTAGAGTTAATCCTTGATGTAATCCTATCTTTATTGGAAATGTTTCGGTTAATCCGCATAAAATCATTATCTTGGTCATTACATCCTTATACATATCCTTAATTAGTTCAGTATATGTTACGCTAATACGTCTCTTTTCTAGAATTCTCTATATAATTTCTCTTACGACTTTATCATAATTTTTTTCTAAGTCAATGAATACAATGTATAGATCTTATTTTTGCTCGCGATACTTTTCAATTAGTTGCCTGACAAGATGTATAGCTTCTATTGTTAACCTTGCATGAATGGACCCAAATTGATTTCGATCACTATAGTCTCCTACCTTAATCTTTTTTCTATTACTCTTACTCAAAATTTCATGGTATGACTCATTAGTTTAATACTCCTATAGTTTGCATAATTCTATATATCTCCCTTGTTCTTATATAAGGGAACTAGAGTATTTATCCGTCATTAATCAGACATATGTTCATTTTCAATATCATATTAAATAATTTTATAAGTCATTCAATACTTTATTTTCCTAGACACTTCCATACATCTATCGAAATATCTAGTCTAACAGTTTTTCCATTGTGCATCCCATTTGAACCTTGTTCTACTTCTGAAGTTTGAATTTTATTATAAAAATTTAAATTTCTATACTCATTTGACCTACTTAAATTACCTAAATTAGGTTGGTTACCTAAACTTTCATTAAAAATTTGATAAAAATACCTCTTCCACCATTCTTTTATTTTTCCATCAGTCACTAATACCCTATTACATTCATCTTTAACATATTTTATTTGGATAAGATCTCTTGTCTTCCTTTGTCTCCCTTTAGCTATTCTATAAATGTATCTTTCCCCTTCTTTTATATCTAATCTTTGATATAATCGTTCAAAAGTTTCATTCTTTGCTTCATTCACTACGTTCTTAGCCTTTTTTTTTAACTATTATATATATTTTTTAAAGTTTTCCTCATTCTTACTAATATATAATTACTTATAAGCTATTTATTTTTTTTCCTTCACTTTCTCTTGTACTTTCTCATCCACCACCAAGATTCCTTATTTAGTAGTGCATGTCCCTTTGACTCACCGATTATACTAATAGCTACTGTTTTCAACTTTGATACCATCTTATCCAATGTCATATTAGAGTCCCCGTACATTTCATCTAATGTTTGTACTCCTACCTTCTCCTTAAATATATTTTGTTTCCCATCCTTTAACTTCCACCACTTAATTTTAGGAGTCACATATATATATTTTTCTATTTATACTATACTTGAAACGTATATTCAACACTCCTAACCTATGCTGGGTAGTTAAGCTTTCTCCTGGGATAACCTTGCAATCTTTATAGATCTTTCTATTCCTCTTCTTAACCATAATAAAGTTAATTTGTAATTTATTATTTCCATTTTTAAATGTGACTAAGTTTTCTTCTCTCTTCTTAAAAAAATGTATTAACTAATATAAGATTATATGATATCGTAAAATCTAATATATTTTTCCCTTCTTGATTTCTCATTCCAACACATAACCCCATGTACCCTCTCATATTCCTTATTTTTCACTCCGATATGTCCATTTAAATCGCCTCCTATCAAAATCATTTCATTTGACAGAATATTTTGTAATACTTCATCTAAATCATCCCAAAACTTTGATTTATCAGCTTCATCTAATTCTACTTGCGGTACATATACGCTAATTATGACCTTAAGGACTATAATTCTAACCTCTTTTCTAACTATTCTGACAACTTCATCTTTTAACGAACTATCTACAACAATACCCACTCTATTTCTTATTTTTTTTACTCTTTCCTATATATCATAACTTAAAACCTGAGTTCTCTATCATCTTTGCCTTCTCGCCTACCCATTTTGTCTCTTGTACACATAAAATATTAATTTTTCTCCTAATCATCTTATCTACTACCTCCATTGAATACCAAGAAGGGTTCATATGTTCCATGTTTCAAATCTTAAAATATTAGTTTTCCTTTCATATTTGTTCTTATCTAACCTATGATGTGAGAATTCTTGCCTATTTAACACTATACCTAAGTTCTCATGAAAATGTAGCGGTCCTTGCCGATACGTTGCAGTTGGACCCTACAACGCGAACTCTTGCCTATTAAACACTATACCTAAGTTCT
>JBAMIE010172634.1:0-14832 GCA_037177295.1 Kaempferia parviflora | reverse complement strand
GTTATGTTTGATTAGATTGCTATGTTATGAAAGTATGCTCACATGTATAGGGATGTTATTATATGTTTTAATAAGTTCCGCATTTTATGAAACTAGTATGTATGTAAAAGTAAGTAAAGTAACGCCGTCCCGAGCGTAGATAAGGGCGGGCGTTACATAGTGAGCAGTGAATATGACTAACAAGTAGCTCATACATGACGGAGTAATGATTGTCAGCATATGGTAAAAGGTGATTCGCTCACCTCCAGCGCCCCCGTCAACCCGTCTCTAGGCTAACACGGAGGAGGTAAATTACAGGTGGCTACTATCCATTAGTGCAAATGGTTAAAGCATGGGGGTTGTCAGCATGCACAGTGCAATGATGAACATAATGTAAATAATCATGATGCAGACATAGTCATCATCAATGCAACAACTCTAACCATATATGAACATCCAGTACACAGACCATCAACCCCTAGGTCTATTGGTATGAATAAATTCAACTTGTGTCTACTAGATCACAATTAAGATTCCATACAAGACATATACCACAAATCAACTCAAAGGCTATACTACAAGACATAGGTAGTTCAAACAAGATTAACTCCTATAGTGACAAGAGGCGAATGCGCTCGCCCCCAGTGTCCCCGCCAACCGATCCCAGAGCCAACATGGAGGAGATAAATCACGGGTGGCTACTAGCCATAAGTGCAAATGGTCAAGACATGGTGTGAGATTAACTCCTATAGTGCACTCTATATAAGTGTACACGCTATATGCACAATAATAGATCACATGGTATCTCCTATAGTGTAAACCATATCTGAGAATACTATACAGCATGTGAACAATCATCAAGGTACCTCCTAAGGTGCATACCATATAAGTGTAAACTCTACAAAATATGGATAAGCAACGATAAGATTGTATAGATAATAAAACAGATCATCTCCAAGGACAAGCAGTAAGTATCAAGCAGGAAATCAAACAAGTAGATTTAAGGTAAATTAACCTACATCATCATATAATATCATGCACCAAATCAATAAACTATAGAGGTCAAGAAAGAAGTACTCGTCTTTATCTTAGATCGTTCTAAATGTCTTCAATTCTGTGAGATCACATCCAGCTCAAATCCTACCAATACAGAATACGAGGCGAAACTAAAAATCGATAATCAATATAATGCATGTATCATCCTATAAATTAATTAATCCAATTCATAAATAAAATTAGGGATGGCCCTATTATCATTCTTAATTAATCCATATAAGAATCCATTTACTAATAAGTCACCACTTACTTTAATCACTTCCATTAATCTAATTAGGTTTAATTCAAATCATTCCCATTAACTAACAAATCCGAACTGTATTGACTAAATCTTAGTCCTCAATACTCACCAAAATCCAAAGATGGTCACTGGTGGTGTATGACCAGAGGAATTCAGGATCGGAAAAATAGTGGCACGAGCTGTGGATCGCCCATAGTTAGGGATGGTTGGAGCTACAAAAGACGATAAGCAATCCAATCACCACATCCCAATACCGAAGATAGAAATCAGATCTCCACCAATCTGTCGCCTAGCAAATCCTAACCAAATTCTTCATCAAACAACCAATCAAACACAGAATGACACAAATTCTCCGTTAATCAGAAATCAAATAGCTCTTACCTTAAATCCGATACACAAGTCTACAACTTGCTGCTTGGAGAAGAAATCAGGATGCAGCCACAAGGAAGATAGAACTCTCAATTCCAGATCTGATGAGGAGAACCAGATCAAGTTCAATGGATCGATCGGATCCCTCCTCTCATCTCCAACTGATCAAGTGCTCCGGACGACAACGGTTCCACCTAGCTGAACTCCGAGCAAGACACTGAACGTGAGATACAATGGGTGAGGGGGTGCTAGGGCTCTAGATGGGAATGCGACAAGTCAATGATCGGAGTGGACGACGACACTCATATCAGCTCAACGTGAGAGGGGGTGTCGGCGGAGGAGATTTTCATTTATTGTAATTACTTTATTTGATGCAAAGATAAGTGTAGCGTTGTTACACTTCTCTTCATTCTTGTACTTGATTCACTATTCAAGTAATTCCAGAAGAGATTTTTAGTGGATTGTCTATCAATAGGTCCAAGACCTAGCTCCTAGAGTAGAAGTCACCGAAGGCTCCGAACCAAATAAATTATATGTGTTCTTGTGTTTGTTTTTATTTCATACTTTGTTTTATTCCACTATGCACTTTGCACTTTCATTTAAAGTTTTAAAAAGATTATTTTTAAAATACATGATTCACTTCCTTCTCATGTGTCATTGATTCTACAAATACTTCATGTTTGGCAACTTTGGGTACCGAAGAGGCTCCAAGTTCTCATATCAAAAGCCCCAAATAGTTTAAATTTTCCAAACAAATCCACCCAATGGTGAAGGATTGCATGAGAAGGCAATTAACCAATATTTTAAACCTTACTTCATTGTTGCAATCTTGACTTTTGCCCTTGAGTACCATACGAGCACTGATCTTGGCACAACATTTGGTTGCTTCCATCAGATGAAGGGTCCAAAAGCCCATCATGAAGAACCATTCCATCTCTGTTCAAATCTGAACGAGGAAGAGATTTCCTACTTAGAGGAGGCTCTTTAGTACCAAGGTGGAAGGGTTCAACATTGCGCTGGTGCACAGAGCTTGCAGATGTGCTACGTAAAGCTGTTTCATTTGTCAAATTAGAAGGAAGGGAATATCTGATGGAATGAGGAAGTTCCATTCCCTGAAAGCAACTCATAGAATTCTTCTTTTCAAAAGGAAAGCCAGTTCTTGACAAGCGTGTCATCTCTGGTTTCAAGCAGGAGTAGGAGTAAGGTAAGGTTTTCCTCGTGGAAGGAGGACCCATAACTGGATGAGAATTACCGATGTTAAATTTACTAGCTGAATCCTTGGATCCAGCTTCAAAATAAGGAATAGCTGAGTGATGAACCGCAGTGGTGAGGACACACCCACGACGAGGGTAGCTAGTTCCTAAATTCAATCCTGAAGGATAAAATCCATGCTCTGAGTTTTGTGTTCGATGGAAAGTATCACTCGATAATCTGAGCAGACCAGCAGAACCAATGGGAGCTTTCAAACTTTCATCAGGCATAGTTGTGCTAGCATGGTAACTGGTCACCGATGTTAAATCCTTGGTCCCTAGACCTGGCAAAGGCAATCTATGAAGATCTTGTCTCAAGTACACCTTGGCTTGTTGAAGAGCCTCAAGAGCTTGTAGGCTGCTGCAGGCTGATTGATTTTGTTTAACGCAGGACGGTCCTTGAGTGCCTGATAATTGCCATTTAGGTATCTCTTTCCTGGAATTAAAAGCAGAATGGCTTCCAATTGATGGTGAGTCAATATGGCTCTCTGCCAGTATGCTATTGTTGTTAATAGATCCACGATCATTGTTTTTATGTACTAGACCATCACAACTTTTGGGAAGAGAGCTTGACACAGTGCTTAGATGCTTAGGCCATGTAACCTCAACAAAGCAAGCTTCAACGTCACTGACTGTCACATGTTGATGTGTTTGACTCATTAAGCCATCGCAAACCTCTGGACTTGTAAGTTCATTATTACTGTCATTAATTTTTCCTGAATGTTGATCATTGGATGAATTGTGCACTGGATGCTCATCATATTCATTTGATGTGTTGAGAGGCCGTTCACCATTTGACAATGTCTCGAGCACATGATTATTGGATGGGCATGTAGGTTCTTTGATCCCAGGGAAAACCCCAATATCATCTGGTTTTGCTTCCTCATCTCCGTATGCTATTTTCTCATAACATGTCAACGTGTTTTTTTGAAGTTCACCATTGACTTCAGTCACATAAGAGAGTTTCACGTGCTCAGAGGAATCCTAAATTGTGAGAAAAAAATTAGAGAAAAATAAATACTAACTAAACAAATAGCCAAAATAATTTTATTCTCTCAAAAGCAACAAGTAGACAAAATGACATGATGTATATTTGGCCCAAAAAAACACAATGACTGAAAAGCATCGACAGGGTGCTGCTATTTTGATTATTATCAAAGGGCTCCCGCCACATCTACTATGTCCATCATATTTTTTAGCTTGATTTAATGAAAACTGAATAGTTCCGTTGTGAAATTGTCCACTTTGACTAATTTGAAGTAAAAAATCATTTAAATTTTTCCTGTAACTCTAGAGTTACTACAAGATAATATTCACACCTTAATTGAATAAGGATAATTTTAATTTGCATATGAAATTCCTGAATTAAGAAAAGTGATCAGCAAACCCTTCCTAATTTGACATATTATAAAGTGAACATTCACATACATTTTCATCAGAATTTGGACCATTTTGCCTCAAATTGATCAAAATGAACAATTACAGCTAAGGAGAAGATTCAGGTAAGGAGAATTCAGCAAATTCCTCAAGAGTATTACTAAAATTTCAAAAATATAAGAATTACAGCTATGTTTGAACTACAACTTGATCCTTATGCCATCATTGCCTTGATATATTATCCAAAAGTAAGAAAGAAGCCATAATGTAAGAAGCATGGGTGTTGCAAGATTGTTGTAAGGGTAATTTGGCAAATTCCTCAAGGGTATCACTAAACTTTTGAAAATCTAAATAGCCAAGACTTACAGTTCAAATTTTGAACTACAATTTGATATTTACACCATCATTGCCTGCGTGTATTATACAACTAAGAAACTTACCAGATTTGAAAATTTATTTTCACTGTATTTCTTTTCCCATTCTTGTTGAGCTTTTTCTTCTGCCTCAAACTGTCCTATGAGCTGGGCTTGCTGCTCTAGAACTCTTTCCATCTCTTCATCTCTCACACTATCAATTCCATCAGCTTCTTTCTTATTTAGAAAAGATGTGCTACTTCCAGAAATATTTGCAGACAATTTTATAAATTCATCATGATTGATTGCATAATGATCTACCAAATCTGCAGAAGCCAATCTGGTAGAGGAAAGACCCATGTTCTCAAGTTCACACTTTATAAACAAAATAGAAATGAAATGAAAAGCATACCCCTTGTCTTCCTGCTTTATTTTATAGCATGAATTTCCAAAGCTGTACTTTGGAGAAGACTCGACGCATAACATAAAACTCTTTTGCCTATATCTTTGCTTGATTGGCTTTCCTTTTGGCTTATGGGGAGAATTTGGATTGCTACAATGGCTTTTGCATGAGAAGCTTGTGAGTTGGGAGGAGGAATCTTCAAGATAAGAATTTGATTGTGCGTCTGCAATAACAATCCTTTCTTCATTTGCCTTTGTACAGAGTTCATTTCTGAAATCTTCCTTGCACCCTTTTTCACCAATAGTACTTACATTTTTATCAAAGCTAGAATCAATTGCATCAGACAGATCGTTCATCCCATTAGTTTCGAGAATAGATATGGCCTCAGTTGCTGCATGTTCTGTTTTCCTCCTCTGGATGATCATGATCCTTAGTTGCTCCTCCAGTTCCATGACCTGAACAAGAAATATTAACAAACCACATTTAATTGATAGAAAACTCTAAGAGGAATTTACCATAAGAAAACATAACAGAATATTCATCTGACCCTTTTAGCCAGTTGACCAGCCTTTTCCTTTGCAGCTTTAGAAACTGTCCTCTCAGAAAGTAATCTAGCGCGCAGAAATTCGACGGTCATTGCTGTGGAGTCATCCATGATCGCTACCCACAAAAATTGATCCTAAATCTCAAAACCCTCCACAATGAATCATTTTTTTTTTCTGAAAAAGTAGCATATGTAATTATCCAAGTAAGTCAACACAATCTTACCAAACACCAAATAAGATGGTTATATGGGTTCCTAGAAAAAGGTTTTATAAGGTAAAAAATGAGGCATGGGTTCCTTGAAAAATGTTTTATAAGGTAAAAAAAAGCAAGCAAAATGAAGCGATCAAAAAACAAACATTACTGTGTTGGGATCATACACAAAGCCTGGTGTTTTCATGGACATTAGTCAGTCAATTTGCTCACACTGAAGAAGAAACTAAATCAAAGAGATTGTTAGAATCTTCAAAATAGAAAAAGATTTCCAAAGAATTTTCAAATCATGGAGAAGGAAGAAGAAGAGAGCATTTCGAGCTCATGGGAGAACTTTGGTGACTCAATTCCACATAAAATATTTGAAGAGAGATTGAGCCATTTAAATACAGATCAATGCACAAAGTTACATTTTGCTAAAAGATGACATAGTGAAGGCACTGTGTATATTGAACATGGGAGAGCCATATGCAAAACACTCTACAGGTCTAGGTCATATGCAATGCACACTAGTGGTTCTATGTGCACAACAATCATGCATCAAGCATCCACAAGCAAATTTGCAGGACTGCCAATCTGCATGTGCTTGGCATCAATAGTCCAATCTAGGCCTAAATGGTGAGACCCAACGAACCAATGGTTCTGGATAAAGTAGTGGTTTGAACTGGTGTGATTTAAATGGTCCAAGCCTTTTCACTGAACTCCCATGCATTAGTACAACATTCAAACTCTATCATTCTAATTACAGTGAGGAAATCTATACCTCGAAAAGCATATAAAATCATAGACTGAATTCATCAACGCCGAATCACTCATTTACCAACCAGCAATCACTTATGTTATTGAGATGTTTATTTATGATACGGTTAGTTCGAACTCGTGATCGAAGAACTAAGCCAAAACGGGAAAAAAAGAGATGAAAAATCATTATGTCTTAGAAATAAAAAAAAAAAAAATTCAAAAAGATAAAGATGACACGCTTCAACTATTCGAGCTAGATAATCCTACTATTAGAGAGCTAAAGATTGGCACAAAAGCAAGTGGTTGATAAAGAGATAAAAACACATAAAACGAAGATATAAAGAAAAAAGAAGTACCTGTAGCACCAAAACCCGGACAGACGAGCAAAGGGGCTTCCAACTGTAAACTCCTATTATTACAAGATTAGGAAGAAAGAGATCAACTGCTTCTGCAATCAGCTTAATGGCAGATCAGATTGTTCATCTTCCCCATTCTTGGTCGCCGCCAGTGCCGTAGGGCCTGGGCGCGAGGATACTTCTCGTCGAAATGACCTCGTTTCTCAGAAATTATCGCATGGAATTGAAAAGTGTTCCACACTCCCAGCAGCGAGGCCCCACCCCACGCTTCAAATGTACGACCTGAAGCATCGCCGTCCCACCGAATTCATCTTTTTTTTCTTTTTCTTTTTTTCGTTTTTTTTTTACAAATTTGCCATATAAATTTTCAGAAAATTACTTCTCCTGCTTACTAAACTATAATGAAAATCGTGTGGGAAAAGTGGTTCGTTCATCCCTAATATCTCTGTCAATCTGTCCATAAGTTAACATAAAAGAAATAAATTACGGATTACTACTAGTCATTAATATAAATGGTCAAGACATGAGGGAGGTATATGCTCGAACGCGTCGAGTTTCGACCTTAAGATCTCATGTGACAGTCTCTCATGTCTTAACCATCGCACCACCCGAGGGAACGATTAGAATGAGAATTGTGCAGGCATGGGAGGTCGGTATGGGAGGTCACCCTGCAGGGTATAGTTTTAATAATGATAAAGAATTTAAAATTAAGATATGTAAAAAAGTCATGCGTATTATTCACCTTCTCTCTAGCTTTCGATCATACAGTCATATGAAATTTTAAGGTGACAATTTGACATGTCCGAGCATATACATTCTCTATACTTTAATCATTTATACTAATAATTAGTAGTTATTTATGATTTATCTTTTCTGTATTAGTCTAAAGATGAATTACTGAGGGCGCTACAACGAATGAATTACATTAGAATCGTGCACTAGAACATATGTTCTGTGATTATCCCCTCTCCGATAATGTGAAGATGAAAAAGGACATCCTTAATTTTATATATGGTCAAAAAGAACATTTGAAAAAAATTATCAAAAAATATTCTATTTATAATTCAATATTTGAAATATCTTTTTTTACGTATTAGCCCAAATTAATATATATATTATTTAGATTATGATGATTAATTCTGTGGGATAAATCCTAAGTCAACCGGCCTATATTTTTTTTCTTGTGGTAAAAGGTAAATACGTTCGTCTTTAACGTCCCTATTAATTCGTCTTAGGATCAATACAAAGGAGGTAAATTTCGAGTGACTACTAGTCATAAGTGCAAATAGTCAAGACATGAGAGAGGTATATATTCGGGTACGTCGAGATTCGATTTCATATGATAAATTCTCATACTTTAACTATCGCACTGTTCTAAAGGGACTCCTATATATTTTTTCTCTTGATTCATCTTTTAGTGGCAATTTATAAAACAATTACATAATTTCCTAGTTTTACATATTTTTTTCTTGAATTAGGATCTCAGGAGTTCAAGAGGATGAGATTGATCAAAATGTCTTTGGCTTGACCTTGGCTCTTCTAATACTGAATAAATCTCTTGTTAACATCTACTGGAGATGGGGTATTTAGAAAATAATAAAACTTAGAGGTGTTTTTAAAAATAGTTAAAAGTTAGAGGTTATTTTTACTTTCCTCTTAAAGATATCTAGGAGCGGATATAATTCGATTAAAATAGGAAAAACCGAAAAAATCGACCGAAACGAAAAATCTATTTTTTTTTTATTATTTTTATTTTTCGGCTGGTTTTGGTTTAAATTTTGTAAATTTCAATTATTTGGTTCGGTTTGCAATTTTGACTCCCAAAAAATCAAATAAACCGAATCGGTCGTATTATACTTAAAATATAATTTTTATAAATATTGGATCATACAAGTGGAGTGAGTCATTAATCATTTGTAATTTTCTTATTTATGTATTTACTTTTTGTTATAAGATAATTGTTCCGGATAGAACTACGTGGATAGCCAGAAACGATGATGCAGCCGTTGAAGATGCCCACCAGGAAGACGATGTATGCCCTGCGAGATTAACACAAGCGTTAAAGAACTCACCAGAAGAATTCCGGCGGATGTCCCTCCGACGCTCAAGTTAGAAAAAGAAGGAAATTAGGGTTTATGAATTTAAAAGAGGCAGAAGAGGCAGAAGAGCCCCTTTACTCATTGTTCCTTGTACCTTTTATAACTTCCTAGATGGCGTCGTGGGCTTTTAGGGTTTGTAACCGTTCCAGCATTTACGGACACGTGTCCGCGTCCTATTCGCCTTAATTGTCTTTTTATTATTTCCATAATGATTATATAGTTATTCTGATTAGGTAAGATGGTTTCCCATAAATGTTAGATCTTTTCTTAATTAGGCAGGATGATTTTCCATAAATGTTAGGCCTTTTCCTAATTAGGCAGGATAGTTTTCCATAAATGCTAGACAGCTGACATTAATATTTATTAGTATCTGCCGAAATTCTCGGGGAAACTAGGCGGCCCTTGCCTAAGGGCAACCTCTTTGAGTCTTTTTTAAAATAGACTTTCGTGTATATGACCAAAATGACCTCGGACATTATTTACTCAAGGTGATGTCGGACGTCTTTGATCTGAGGTGAACTCAAGTCCTTTTTGTGCAAGCTGAGCTCGAGTATCCTTCAACCAAGATAAGCTCGGATATCTTTAGGCCGAGGTGCCCTTGGGTTTCTTTCATCTGGGATACACTCGGGTCTCTATTGCCCGAGCTTATCTCGGATCTCTCTCGCTCGAGCCGAGCTCAGGTCTCTTATGCCGGAGCTAAACTCAGGTCTTTTTCGCCTGAGATGAACTCGAGTCTCTTCTGCCCAAGATAGTTTCGTATATTATTTGCCTAACATCTGCTCGAGTTTCTTCGGTCTGAGATGGCTTCGACCACTTATTCAGTTAAGGTGAGTCCATCTACTCATCAGAACTATCATACAGATCAGTTTCAATATTCTTCGCTTCATACCACCCGGATCAATAATAAAATTTTAGTATTATATTTTTATATTTTAGTTTTCATTTTAATTTTAAATTAATAACTATTTTAATAAGTTGATACTTTTTCATTGTCTTTAAATTAATATTTACAATAGCATAAAAATCAATTTAATTGATTATATAAACTGTATATAATCGACCGTATAAATTGAACTGTATTACAATAAAAATAGGACCGAACCGTAATAAAATAGTTTAATTTTAGATTAAAAATTTTTAAAATCAAAATTGAAAAAATTTAACATAGTAAAGTAAAACTAAACTAAACCAGCCGATGCTACCCCTAAAAATATCACTTTCAACTTTAGTTTTTATATTGCCTTTGAAAATGTGATTCCGTTCATAGCTCAACTTTGAAAATGATTTATGGTTAATAAAAGTCAACCAAATATGTATTAAATGAGAATCACGTTATATGATCAGGCAAATTGATTTGCATATCAGCTTAACTCAAAATTAAAGTTTAAGAAATTGAAATTAATCATAAGATTGTAGGGAGCTCAAAAAATCAATAACCTTACCATCCATTTTCTTGAATTCAACGAAAATCTAGAAACTCATTCTTTGAAAATTGGGCAATGCAATGCAATGCCATTAATTGTGAGATCAAAATTATGTCATCCATATTATTAGAGACTGCTTAAGGAACTCAAATATTTAATATTTATTTTATTGTGTATAATTTTTAAATATACAAATTTGTTGCAAAAATAAGTTTAACATGGTTTACATTCAAATTTATATAAAATTAAAGGACGAAAGATTTCAATTTAAAAATACATATAAATTTATTTGTTTAAATTCATTTAAGAAATGAAAAATGAATAATAAAAAAAATAAGCAATACGCAAATAATTTAATCTATATTTCCATTACAATCTGAGCCACCAATCGATCCGTGCGTGAATTCAAAGGTAAGGTTCGGACTAGATTCGAACCAGATAAATCAACTCCATCACTATCAATTTCACAATCTACGTTATAATTTATAGTTATCTATGATTTATTTCTTTTATATTAGTCTAAAAATAAATTAACCAAGACACTGAAGATAAGCGGATTATTTTTTATCATCATAATCCACCAACGCAGGTCAATCAAATTCATATAACTTTCATAAATTAACGGATATGTTTTTTTAACGATAGATCTAAAAATATTGGAATCGTTGTAAGTGTTTTTTATTTATCCTAATCATCGTTGAAAAACGTTCTGAAAATCAAACGGGTGACGGAAGTTACCTACGGTCCGGCTGGTCTAGCGCTTATGACGGGCCGAAGAGCTGGACTGCTGGACCACGACCGACTCATGATGAATGAAAGTTCGAAACCGAACTCGTTAAAGACCGTCAGATCGCGATCGTACGCACGAAAGAACGGATGAAAAATTTAGGGGAGGAAGGAGTGTCTTTTTAACGACAGGCGAGAAGAGACGCGAGAAACCCTTGCATTTTGAATTGAAAGTCGCCATGTCTGCCATGAACGCAGCAAGGTTCATCGCCCGCAGGCTCTCCTCCAGTCGGAGGGTTCTCAGGGAGGAGGAGAAAAAGGCGGAGAACGTTTTCAACAAGGTCCTACCCAGTCTCCTTGATCCGACCCCTTGTACTCATATAGCTTTTGGTTTCACATTTCTGAATGCTATTTCAGTTCACTTTTGATGCTAGGGTTTTTGATACCTCTGTCGGATCTCATAAATTTATATTTTTTTTTATTCCAACCTAAGCATGGCGTTTCCCATATCATGATTTTTAGGGTTCATTTGCGGCCAAGCATTTCGGTTACATTGATGTAGATAATTCTTCAAATTGTAAAGCTATGCAAGAGTGTGATGATATGTTTGAGTTGATTGTGAAAATTTTGGTGCGAAGCATGAAAAACTTGTGGCTAAGATATTTGTGTGGAGGAGGCAGGCTCTACCTTGTAATGGATGTATTGGCATATGCTTGTTAGAGTAAGTGTAGCAGAAAATAATATGCAATTCAGAAGTTGCATTTGAATGACATTCTGATGAACACAAATCTTTTACTAGACTAGGTTTTTTGTCACTAATGACTGAGTTTACAATATCCACTTATTTCTCTTAAAATTCCGGTTTATACAAATAAGTACATGTTGGAACCCTACTAGTGGGGATTTATTTTCACAAGGATGAATCATTTGTATTTGAAATAGGGAGATACTAAGATAGAAAAGAGTGGCCGGGGCACGAAGCTCCTGCTAATTTGAGGTCTTGGAGAAGGGTCTATTGTACACAGTCTTAACTTGCTTTCCGAGACTCGAACATGTTACTTCTGTGTCACACGGCAACATCTTTACCGTTGTGCCAAGGCTCCCCTTCGAGATATTGCGATAGGATTATTAAAATGTTTATGTAGTTGTAATTTTTTAGTATTATTATCATAACTTCCATACTTGCTAATTGCTACCTTGAAATCTTGAAATCCTTATTCAACTTCATCTTGTCCAAAGATTACAGGTTTTCATCCTCATTATGGTGTTACTGCATTAAATTTGACATTTTGAATAGCATAAATCTTCATCAGAGTGTATTTTTTTTTTTTTTTTTGTAGAAGTGAGTATTTAGTTATTGGATGTCATCGTTTTTTTTTTTTTTGGCTTGTTTTTACTTCCTTTCCAGATTTTTCATACATCCATGTTGTCTGAATAGACTTTGTGACATATCCTGTTGACAAACTTTCAGGATTGTTTGCCTTTCCCTAGTACATGACATTCCAATATGAGAACAGAAATAAACATCAGTCTCATATTATATTTGTAAAGGGAAGTATTCCTAGAGTATATGATTGAAATGTTGCCCTACTTTGAAGTTCTTATTTGGACAAAACACTTGGCACCATATCATAGTAGTTTGTAAAACTTTCCTAAAGTGACTTAGGCTAACTATAGATACATATAAAGTTTAAGGCTCTGCGATTGTAGTGGTTTGCCATCAACGCATTTGTCTGATAATGATAGATGTACTACAAAACAATGAGTGTTTATTTTGCGATGCATGTTGGAAATTCTCGTCTATGCAGATCACTTCAGATCAATTAAGATTTGGTATCAGAGTACAAATTTTGTTTGTTGGGACCAATCACATAATTGGAACTATTAGACTCGTACTCGATAGTGTTTTTATCATATCTCTGGATTGTGGCTTCTAAAGAAAAACATTATGAATATTCTTAATATTTACTCATTTTCTGGCAGAAGTTCATTGAATGTGGTTTTTAGGAGAGCCCTGGAGCTTTTCAGCCTTTGGCTTACTTTATTCAACAAAATAACAAACTAATATATTCCAATCACAAGACTATCACAGATTTTCTCCAGCTTGTTATTAAAAAGTTGTTTCTTTGGAATCTATATCTGCTTGATGCAACTTTGTGCTGTCAGTATATTGGAGTCTTTGAACTGTATCATTGTTGTTTCTTGGATGATGAATTCCATCCTTAACAGAAATATCTCCTTCAAAAAAAAAAAAAAAATATAATAATAACTGAGAAAGGTAGGGCAATCCCCTTAACCTCTTTAGTTAACCTACAATATACATTGTCTATGCTACGGAAGTTTGAAGTACAAAAAAGAGGCTTTTATAATCTTTTCCCTAAAGAATATCCATTCAGTAAGTACTAATGTATTTACTTTTTGCTGCAGAAAATCGAGAAAGAGAAGTTAGAGAAACTTGCACATAAGGTATGTGCTCAACTTCTAAATGCCTCTCTCTTGCCATAGCTTGTACATAAGTTAGAGAATTAAGTGATTCTGTGTTTTTTCTTAAATTTTTTGCATCCTCTTTTGGCGTTGGTCTGTTTTTAATAAATACTCCTTTCACTCAAACTATTGCATTTCCTTCTTATTTCCTCCACTACGGATTTTCCTTTTATGGTAGATTTTTCTTTCAATAAATTAAAAGGTGTGGTTTGTTGAACGCTCATAGTCCTTTTAATATCTGTCAAATGTGTTAATATTTTTATTTTTGGGTCTCTAATACTAATGATAAGGCAAGAAATGCTAATAATATGATCAAAGAATGGCATGCTATATAGAAAATTTATATAGCCAACCTCAAATATTTGAGATGCGACTTGTTCAATACTAATAATCCTAAGTGAAATTATAAATATTAATATATCAATGCATCTTTTATTTACTTTTTTTTTGTTGCTGAAGTTGAGACGGCCTAGACTTTCAGGGCCCAAAAGCTGCAGAGAAAACCCCAGCCAAACCACTACCCTCATCCACTGATGCGAAACCCACCAACCCACATGGATCATCTTCATCAGAGGGTACTTCCACCAACCTGACCAGCAACTACTCTCTGTTGCTGGCACCGATGCTGCTGTATGTTGCCTGGGTTATCATCTCCTCTCGAAGGCGGAGAAATCAGAATAAGTAGCCGATTGAGGCTCCAATGTGATTCATGAGGCCAACCCCATATGGAGTTGGGTTTTCGTTGTTTCCTTGACTTTTTCATGAAACGTGGACTGGTCTAGTATACTTAAAGATGCAGGGTTTTCATTGTTTGCCTCGACTTTTTTCATGAAACTTCGACTGCTCTAGTATACTTAGAGATGCAATTGGAATAAATCTTTCTGTTAACTTAGCTTAAACATTTATTTGTATTAAAGACGAGCACTACTTTTGCTGATTTCAGAGTGTGATCCATTGTTTTCCCCTCTTCTAAGATACTGCTTCTAAGATAAATTTGTTGTATTCGGCTTACGCATTATTTGTAAGCATGCAGATTTATTGAATGGCCAAACCACAAGTGATCTATGTAATATAGAGGGTTTGAGTTATTGGATGTCGAAGTTTATATATTTATATGTGTAGAATCGCCAATTTAAATTGTTATTATTAATGGGTTAATAATGGATTATATATATATATATATATATATATATATATATATAGAGAGAGAGAGAGAGA
>JBAMIE010172623.1:0-14837 GCA_037177295.1 Kaempferia parviflora | reverse complement strand
CTTCAGTTTAGTAGTCTAAGAGCTTGAGTGTGTTCTAGATTTATGGTGAGGTTTCTCCACCCACAAGGAGCGACACGTGCTAGCCGGAGACTTGCCGGGGAGTGATCTGCCGAAGGATCAATGGTTCGTCCACCTCACGGACACGTCGAGTAGTAGGGGCAAGTTATCCCCGAACCTCGTACATCGGGTTTGTTAGCGTTGTCCTTCCTTTTGTTAGTTATTTGTTTAATATTCCGCTGCGTAGCTAACAAGTGTAGGAAGAAGATGAATTGGGGTCGATCGACTATTCACCTCCCCTCTAGCCGACGTCAAGGTCCCAACACTTATTCCTTCAATTATTTTCCATTTTATGGAAATCACCAACAATGATTTATTAAAAGAAAAGGTAGATTCGCTATCTTAGCGGCCTCTTAGTGTCGATTCCACGGATATAGACGGAAGAAAATGCAGGTACATAGACATTAAGTGCATGGTGGGATAAACCTCAAATCGTGGCCATTATACCAGAGATGTCATGCACCTACCGTCTGCACTACATCATGGAGGCTAACAATGACTTATTCAATTTATCTTCATTTGATTAACAATGATAAAACCTCTTATAAAATAATTAGAGATAGATTCATTCTCCTTCATAAAAGAGTAATTCAAACATAACCCCTAGAGTTTGAAGTCGAACTTTCTTTTGTCCACACTTATAATAGAGTTACGAAACATCTCTCATATTTTCTTTGATGTTGTCTCATTGACTATCTTCTCGAGCATGTTTTCATCCAAAGTCTTGACCATTTGCACTTATGGCTAGTAACCACCCATGATTTACCTCCTCCGTGTTGGTCATGGGACGGGTTGGCAGGGGCGCTGGGGGCGAGCGTATTCACCTTTTGTCATATGTTTTCATCCAAAGTTTGATGGAGGACAATGAGAGCATATTGATTTCTCTTCTTTTTTTTTTCCCTCCAAAACATCGTTTTGATTTTGAAGTAAAATAATTGTCACGTCTAAAGGCTCTTCAAAATCATTTTCAATAATATCTTATGCTCCTTGGGATCCAAGTATAGTCTTTCATTTTTAGTGATCAATTTTTATAGTTGAGTTTGATAAATTGAAGGTATTGAAAAGAAAAAGATTTGGATGTCATTAACTATGATATCACTTTATTAGAAGGTGGTCCTGGTACCTTTGCAATCAATTCATAGTAAATTAACTTGTATTGTAAAAATGATTTGATTTTGCACATGACTTATGTTTTGCCAACTTCACATTATATTATACAACTATTTACCTAGCTAACTTGATCGTTGTTGATTATAAGCTGACCTCGTTATTTATCTCCTTTCATAGAATCTGGAGAAGTACAAGGGACGAGCATAATCACCTTTTATAACTATTTAATTATATTAAAATCTCTAAACCACACTTCATTCATTAATTAGATACATGTACTTTATTATAGGCAGGTACATGAATTATAATTAAGAAAGCCATTATATATATAATCATCTTCATCATCATGCATCTTGTTCTTCTTCTTCTTCCTTAATGGAACCATCTTGAGTCAACCCTATGAAGATCATAAGGCTGCTGCACGGACAGTGGCTGGATCTCTGTCGACTCTGATGTCTTTGCAAAACGCCCTTTTACCCTCGGTCTCATCTCGGCATAGGCCTTCCTTGATGCGTATCGAATCTGCTTCTCGTATTTTCTCTTCTTCCTCTTCTCTTTGTACCTCATGATCTTGGCCTCCCTCTCCATTGTTGGGTCGCCCTGGTCGCCGACCATGCCTTCCCTAATCTTCATCCCGCTCGAAGCGTCAGTGAATGTGCTCCCCGCGAAGGACATCTGTTGATCAAGGAATATAATTAATCATTAATTAGCAGACACCATGATAAGTGGAATCAAGATCGATCTACTTGATATACGGCTACAACAGCCAGCCGCATGAAATAACATGCAATTTCTGCCCCCTTTTCATCTCTATTTTTATGCATGAATCGATCGCATATCATTCATTAGTTGAAATACAATTACAGTAGCTAGCTTACGACCAATTCCTTTCTTTTTCTGGACCGACCGAGACAGCACGTGTAAATGACAGCATGAATTTAATACGCGAAATCTTTGTATCTTTATGAAATAAATACGGAAATTTTGTAAAATAGCCAACCACACACACACCAAAAAAAAAAAAAAATTGTGGAGAGTAGTAGAGGAGTGTAATTATAATGATCTAAAGAGAGTTAAACTCCACTCACGATGGTGGCACTCGACGCCGCCGCCATCATGGGGACTGTCTCCGGCTGCCGGCGCGCGGAGCTATTCAAGGAAACATCAAAGGTGAGGCCACGTCCGGCGTCAAATCCTCCTCCTCCTCCCAAGCCACCAAGATACTTGTGGGGCTCTTCCGGCGGCGGATCAGTGTCCTTAGGGTCGCTAAACATCCACTCCACCGAGTCGTCGTGGCCAAAGAACTGGAACTCGCGCATGGGCTCGTTGAACAGCACCGGAATCGTGCGGTTGAGGTCGGTGCAGTGGGGGCAGGCGCCGCCGTCTGCGCCGCCGCAGCACACATCGTCGGACCCCGACATGGCAGCAGCGATCATGTGCCCGCGAATGCCCGCCCGAGAGGGAGAGGGAGAACGAAAGGGCTGAGGAGGAGGTCTGACTAGGGTTGTGGGGGAGAAGGGAGTTAAATTAATGGATGTGTGGCTACGTAGTCCCTCACAAAGGAAGAGAGAGAGAGAGAGAAGGCCGGAGAGGATCTTGGAAAGGAAGGGGATGCCAATGAGGTGCGCGGAAGAGATCGCTCTAGCGATCACTACTTTTTCTCGTGGAGGATTCTTTGCCACTTTTGATTTTGGCAGTGTAATTAAAGCTATGGCATTCATGCACACACAATATCCACCAAATTGCCTGGCGATTATAAATGCTTTCTTTATAAATTTAACGTAAAATCGGCTGCCGCTGTGTGGTGGCGAAGGAATCGCGATTTGCCAAGAGGGACAGGGACAGGCGAAGGCCCCACCGATGCCGTGTCTCCGGATCAGACCATAGCTGCCGAGTGGGAGAGGACTGACATTGCTGTTGCATGTCCGGGGGCATGCAGGGGATGATGGGTCGCCGTGGACGCGTGGAGCTTGCGAATCCAGAGGTTGCGGATTACAGGTTATCTGATCAGAAATGAATGCGGGAAACGAATCTGACGTAGATCTTGTCCATATCTGAAACAGCAATTATGTCGGAGCAATTAACCAAATAGGTCCTTTGAATCGAATAGTTTGTTCTTCCAGTTTAAGATTTAATTATACAGAGAAGATGAGATGGCTCTTTCAAAAATCAGCAGTGAATTTAAGCAGCTAGCCATTGATGCATGGTTTATCTTTTTACGTGCAGTAACATGAAAAGTATTAATTAAAACAATAATAATCATGAATCCTGCTGCAAGTGAGAGGAGAACTTTTGTGTCAGATTGAAATGAGGTGGACTATTTTGTTTTTTTTTTTTGTGTGTGCGTGTTATTATTGTTGATGTAAGAGTGCATGGTGGAAGAACTGGGAGATCACGTGGTGGTTATTTAAGAAAACAGCTTCTAATATGCGGTCGGCTACTGTATCTGGAGCCAGACAGATCTAGAAAGTCAAAAGTCAAAATAATATAATGAGATGGAGTTTAACTTTATTGTTTCCCCTCCAAATCCCCCGATAGGTCCCAATTACCACGAACAATTTAATATATTAACGACGAGGAACTCATTTTTATTATATTATTAATACTTATACTTCCTCGGCTATTCTCAAATCTGGCTGAGGATGAGTTAGGAGGAGTAAAACAAAAATGTTGATTTCAAACTTTATTATTTTATATGTCTTTTATGATAAATAAAAAGAAAAAGTAATAATATTCCATTTCGGCAAAAAACCATACTCGAATTCAACAACTTTAATCGGGGTATCTCAATCATGATTTTCCTTTTCCTACTCCATTTTGGGAAGGTTGTGGATGACGAGAGATTTGAGAGAATATATAGTTTAATGGTTAGGGATATAAATGAGTCAAAGCTACTTGTGAGCTATTCGGATCTCAGTTAAAAAAAATTATTCAAGTTCATAATTAACGAGCTAATCTCGAGCTTGATTAGAAATCGAAAATGTTATCATACCGAGCTCAAGTTTAACAGTATTTGATTTGTGCACTCGTGAACATGTCCATTTAAACCGTGTTGTATATATCACGTGAATTATAAATATAAACTAAACTTGTTTAACTTTTTAAAGGAGCTACTTTCAAACTGAACTCTGAGCCGTGCATTCGCAATTGAACTATTTAATTTCTTTACAAGCCGAGCTCAAGATTAAGAATTAAAGATCGTGCTTAGGGAAAATGAATTGATCCGAGCTCAAGTCTTTTATTATTCGACTCGACTCGACTTGACTCAGTTATATTTCACCCCTACTGATGGCTACTATAATTAGCTATTGAATTCTCACAAATTGAGCCGTATAAGTGCCAAAACATTCTTATTAACCGGTCTGCTTTATTTATATTAATATAAACCATGCACTCCAGCATGTACGCCACAATTTAATAGAAGATTGCCTGAACCATGCGTGTACACCTCAAAAGATTAATTCCTCTCCTTTTAGGTATTCGTATTAGCTAGAGTGTGAAGGAAGAACATAGACATCATCTTCCAATTCCTGCAAATCAAACATGGTGGAATAAATTAAAGCAAGAGGCACAAGGATGAGATAAGGGAGTCAAAAGGGGGGATGGGGATGAGAAGGTGACAGCTGAAACAAGAGAGGCTGTGAATCTTGTGCTCTGCTACAAGATGTGCTCTTATCTCCATGCATATGCATGCACACCTTTTGCCCCCAACAATTTCAACTTTAAAAAGGAGAATAAGGGGGGCCCTAGCTTGAATATGCAAAATCAAATCTATGGCTGGCTTGGCCTTTGGATATGCTAAATCTGTTGCTCCATCTTGTGTGGCTGATCGGTAGCTCGGTATCTTTATGTGCTATGAGATTATACCAGAGAAGAAATGAATGGCTTTAATTTGAGCCAGCTCCATGTCCATTCAGTAGTCACCTATGGTGGTGGTGGCCTAATGAATATAAATGATATATATCCAAAGCTAGCTAGCTGTCTTTAATTATATTACTTCCTAATTTAGATAGTTAGCCATCCATGAATGAATCTTAAACCATGTAATGAAGAACTACTGAATACCACGGCTTAGAATTTGAAACATATAACCTCCTTAATTTCTATAACGTGTGTTCCTTCCTCACTGAAATGAAACTGTAATAGTTCATTCTTCTTCATTTAAACTAGAGCCAAGAGAAGAGCTGCTCTAGTTATGTATGATCAAATGAGTACTAAAAACATAAGTTAGGCTGTCTATTTGCAACGTCGTCCAACTATTTCTGGTTTCTTTTCTTTGTTTTAATCTTTTGTTCCAGAGCATGCAGTCTTTTATTTTAGAATTTTTCCCTTTAATTATATGCTTTTGGTTTAAAGTTTCAGGTTTGGGCTGGGCATAGGTAATTGAGCTTCGACCTGTGCCATAACTGGGCTGGTTTTTTATGTTAAGACTATGCAAAACCATGCCAGTGCAATACATTTATAATTCAGTCTTATGATAGCTTAATGAATCTCATGGATAGAATAATAAAACAGGAACAAAAAATTATCAAAAATTAACACAATAATATATCATCCATTCTGTAGCTCAGTGGAAAGAGAGATATGTTATCTTGCATTGGAGCACTTTACAAATGGAATACCAACTATGTCACTATGCAAGAGCATTGAAATATAAAATAAAGCTTGGCATATGCTTTGAATAAACAGTTTGATACTTCACTCAGGATCAGTGCTGTAGGAGATAACATTCATGCACAATTGTAAAAGAACACAATCCAGAAACTGATGTATATAAATCAACAAACAACCAAGCTTAGGAGAAAAAACACCAACTGCTACAATCCCTTTTTTGGGTTAGAATGGAGCTCACGAAAACCAGGTTGTTTGCTAACTGCTACAAACTTAAATTATTGCACTTGCTTTGGCATTTAGTTTGTGATGAGAGAGCACTAATGACAAAAATTTGCTAGAATTAATCATGGAGTTGGTAGGGCATAAGTTTTCCCAATCTTATGTTCTTGCAAGCACTCTACAAAAGGAATCGATGGGTCTTGTTTGATTATACTGAACTCTCACTTTCCAGTGCAACATCAATGGGTTTTCTGCCGTAAAAAAGAAAAAAAGGAAAAAACGTGAGAATTGATTTGTAAATTGACAAGTTGAAACCTTAGTGACATGTACCGGCCAACAAAACATAGCAAAATGCATGAAACAGGAAGCTAAACCAGTGTCTGATATTATTCTTCCATGTCTTTTCTCTTTGCTTTACGCTCGCTCTTATTGATGCTGCACCCTCTCTGCCTCTCTGGTACCACCTCAGAATTGCTAAATTGAGTGATTGAGATGGAAATAATGGAAGGTATTGTTGTTATGCAAAGGACATTTTGATGAACAGTGGTTAGTTTGTCCTTTGAGCATGTCTGCGACAAATTGACAGCAATTGAAAATTGTGTTTCAACAGGACTTGTCATATGAATACCAAATATGTATGATATACTAGGTATCCACTCTCAAAATCCAAGAGCTTAGAGTTGATCTATGAGAACACTCAATCTGACTGACTAAAACATCTGGTAGGTTGGTGATTTTATTTAGCAGGTCGACCACTTAAGAATATTGAAACGAGTCCAAGTTAAACTGACAGAACACCAAGGATCGGCATGCTCACATATCAGATCGACTGAAAACTCGAAAGTATCAACATGTCCATTTGGAAAATTCAGCTGAGGTAGTAATAGTCAGAATTTAGCAACTTGGGCAAGGAACGCAACAAGGAGCTTGATGCCCCGAACCATAATGCACCACATCAATTTGGCTCCACACCTTTAAAACACAGTATAGGTCTTTAATACACTTTCCCTTTCAGTAGGTGCCATATCACTTTCCCTGAAAACGAAACATCATATTATAATTGAAAACAGAACTATCTTTTTCTTTAAATTTTTTTGTATAATATATTTATTACAACTTTACAATGATTCAACTATCTAGTTTTGTTCCTAATTATGAATATCTTGTGAGGTAGAAAAATGATGACCTGTTTGGTACACATTATTTTGAAGTAGAAAATACCCACAAGGAACATAGAAATAAATTCTGTGTAATGAAACTTCAGCATGAGTCTTCTTGATCCAATAAGAATAAGGATGGAATGACACACATTAAAAGCATACAAGCATCTCATAATAGTGGTAAAAGGGCCTCATCAGGAATTGCTTTTCCACTTTAAAGTTGAGTGCTTCACTGTAAATTACTCTTCTTCTTCGCTTCCTATGCAACTAAAGAATAAATGGTACAACCTTTAATTTATGCTTTGCTTGTTATCTACCTCTGCTGAGGTCTGCCATCAGGTGAAGTCAAGTAAAAAACTTTGCCTTCTTGTCTCATTGCCTACTGATTACTTATCTTGTGGTACTGAAAAAAACTTACACCTTTTACATTCTAAACAGAAGATCAACAAACACTAGTGTAAATTTTATGCCTCTTTGCCAAAGTGAAAGTGAAGAATCAAGATTCAAACCACATACAAGTTGCTAAAGGCTGCAAGGAGATCAGTCACCATGTTTCCAGATACAGACTGTTCACAACCATACTCATTTTCCAGACCTGCCTTTTACCTATATGAGAAGGAGAAAAAGCTTGAGATGATTGCTTCTGGAATGCTCATGAAGTATTGGCATGAACGACAACACAAATTGTGGTGCAGCTCATTTTTCACAGTTATTTATCATCAAATTGAGTTGTTGATTGCCAAATTGACAACTCGCAAGACCTGTGAAATAAACACCGATCCACATCATTCATTCACTGGACAATAATGCACCTTGAAATTTGGCATCACTTGCAAATTTCTGCTCCCCTGTGCATTGATTCCTGAAGGTGAGGGAGAGAGTGCAGTAATGGCAGTCAACAGTCTCTGGTGCCACATGTCCAGCCAACTTGGGCAAAATCAAAGGCCTTCATTATTAGGTGCAAATTATGTCCAGACTTTGATTTCCAACTTCCCTTTCAATTACAGGGAAAAAAGAACTTCCTGTCAATTTGATAAATCACATGCCATCGACTTATGATGAAGGGTTTTGGTTTCTCCAATGCAAACTTGTACACTGTCAACCTATTCATGTATGTTTCACCTCAAGTTCAAATGTCTAATGGTATTATAGAAACAATCACTTCACAAATGCATTTTTTTTAATAGATATCAAGGTGAGGAAATTTACATTGTACTGCTTCTAAGATTACAACACTTGCCAAATCATAAACTTCATCAAACATCAATGGATTGAAAAATATTACTGAAGCATAGTCTGTCAAGTTTCACATTACTATTCTTCATTATTCATTTATGCAAAACCAACATGATTTTTTTATTAGAGCTCAACATGTACAGTAGTCATCATTCATGATAATTCTCAAGGGATTCTTCACAAAGAACAATATCTACAGTCATCTAAGTATTCCTTACATATTGAAGTAATTATTCTTTGTTGGATAATTTTCTATTCCAATCTAAGTGCGCACTATCGTCATTCATAGCTCATATTAAAACCAAGACCACTGGCAACTCATGAATCAATGTAAAATTGCATAAATAAAAGAAGTGCCTCACTTTTTGTCACTACACCAGTTGGATTAAAGCAACACGACACATGCAATGGCAGCAAGTCAGTGGTTTCCATTACAGCAAAGAAATCTAAAACAAACCACCATCTTGTTCCTCCTATATCCTCAATGGCACACAAGAGACTCGAGGATTATGTTTCACTCGTTTACAACGACATTAAGAAGGATTTCAATTCACAAAAATGAAGTATGTACAGTGAAATTGATGCCATATAAAACAGGTGGAAGAATGGAATTGCTGTTGAGTGAGGCAGAGAATTCATTTACTGAAAAATCTGGATACGGTGGGATTGAATTCCGGCAAGGGAGCTCCCATTTGCAGCTCTGTTCTTATGATGAACTCGAGAGCAACAGATTGAGGTAATGGTGAGCATGAGGGCGCATAGTAGATTAGTAGGCCCAGAAGAATGGCTCCTCCATTAGGAACTCAACAGCTTCCTCCGCCGCCGCCACCGGCAGCCACGACGAGGAGGAAGCCACGTAGCATAGCCCTTCCTTCCCGCCCCCATCCAGAAACAGGTCGGGGAGATCGAACAGCGCGTCGTCCGCGTCACCGCTAGTGGACGGGGTCGACGACGCGGCGTCCGGCGCCAGAGCGGCGGCGAGTGCAGCCGCGGCCTGGATGTCCTTAGGCGCCGCGGAGGCGGGTCGGGGGAACTCGGAGACCAAATGCGGGAAGTTGAGGTGGGCGGCGGGGCCCTTCACGGCCAGCGCGGCCACGTCGTGCGCCCGCGCCGCCATCTCCGCCGTCGGGAAGGTCCCCAACCAGATCCGCGACTTCTTCCGCGGCTCCCGGATCTCCGACACCCACTTCCCCCAGCTCCTCATCCGGACGCCGCGGTACACAGGGTGCTTCCCGTCGTTGCTCCTCTTCTTCCTACCTCCGCCGCTGTCATCGCCGGCATCAGAAGTAGCACCCTTGCGAGCCTCCTTCCTGGCATTTATAGGGCTGGAACAGGAGGAAGAAGAGGAGGAGCAGGAGTTGGGTTCGCAGTCTTCCATTACCATTCCTGTGGTGGTAAGGAGAAGATTTGGGTCGTCTTCCCTGCCACTAAAATGGTCGCATAAATAGTAACGTAAAGGGCATCCTGATTTCTGAAATAAATAAATATAATAAATTATTTTATTTTAATTTAGTTGAATTTTCCTAGTATAACAGCTGTTTGGATTGATTTTTTATTTCATGTTTAACTCACATGCATAACTCTATTTCCAAAGAACTATTGAAATTCTAGAATCTCAATTTTAGTGAATTAATGATTTTTTTTTAATTGAGCGATCCACCTAAGAATATTGGTTGATGAATTGTTAACACTTCTCGATTTATTATAATAATTGATGCTAATTAAAATAAACTATTGAAATGGATGTTCAAACTCACACATATTGAAAAACAAAAACCTACTGAGCAATAACTAAATTTACTTTAGAGAAAAATTGAAAATATTCATAAACCACACATATCGTACATGTAGATAATAGAAATATCAAGGCCGATGGAGCCCACCAATAAACACAATATTATATTAGTTAAATAAAAAAAATATCAAGAGTATGGAACACACTCACATTAAACAATAAGAGTGGAATTGATCGAGTCACACTTTGATTGAATTGCGGAGCGGCCACCTCATCGCTAGCCATTGAAGTAGCAAATCCACCAACGGGCCTCCGTGGCTCCATCCAAGATTCGGTCAACGGTCAACCAAATCTTTGTTATATAGATTTGTCTAATCTACGCTTTTACTACTTTTAGCATAAATTCTTAGATTTGGGCTTTTTATTATTCTGTATTTACAGAAAGGCCGAGGCCCATTATGTTTAAATAAACACATTATCGAAATCATTCGATTCGCGTTCTAGTAAATAGTTGGCTCATTTTATCCATTTAAAATAGTCACCTATATTTATTTTAATATTATTTATTATCAAACTTATCAAGAAAAAAGAGATAAAGATAGCGGGTTCAACTTTTTCTCTGTGTCTCTTTTTTTCTCCTCATAAATTTCTCGAAGCTTACCAGTTTGCACGCTATTATCCAAATAAAACTAATATAAATGGACTTTCATGCAAATACAAATTAATGTCAAAGTCGTTTTTATAATAATTAAATTTGAAATAGATTTATTATTAATTAGTTTTGAAACGCGGTGCACAGAAGTTGAGTTAGTAGGCATTTTCTCTAAACCACTCATTTATTATGTAGACTTTTCCAAATACCACTAGGAGAATTTCAAATTCATTAATAATTAGAATTTTTTTTCTTTTCACATTTATATTTTTTTATTTTTAAAATAATCACTATCTTCCTACTTTGAAAAATACAATCAAAATACTTTAGAAGATTATTATTATTATTTTATCTTTATATATATTTTTTAAAAGTATTCAGATTGAGAACAATAGATGAGAGAATTGAACAATAGTTTGATGAAAATATAAAAATTATAAAATTATAAAGGGCATTTTATAATTTTCTTATAAAATGGCCAATCACAGGGCACTGCTGACTGAGTCTTCTCTTCGACTGCTATTTGAGCCTTTGTTCTCTATCTCGTTCTCGTGGATTTCTTCTCCATTGGTTTCGAATTTCGATGCTTAATCCATCTTACTTCTTCTTCTAAGAAGAAGGATGAAATACAGCGGCTTTAGATTGGGGCTGCGCCTCCGCCGATCATGGCGGCGGTGCCTCATTCGCCGCCGCACTAGAGGCTACCTCAGCCTTGACCGCGACGCTGGCTCCAAGAGCTCCTCGACGATGACGGCGAAGCTCTGCGACTGGGGCCGCCTCCTCGTAAGCCGATTGCCCTCCTTTAGAATCCGCAGGGCCTATCGAAAGATGCAGCAGGGAGAGTCGGAAGCTCCGGGCGGGGCTCCGCCGAAAGGGTACCTGTCGGTGTACGTCGGGAGTGCGAAGGAGGACGGAGCACTGCGGAGGTACACGGTGCCGGTGATGTACTTCAACCACCCTCTATTCGCGGAGCTGCTGCAGGAAGCGGAGAGGGAGTTCGGGTTCCACCACGCCGGCGGCATCACCATACCCTGCCCCACCGCCAAGTTCGAGCACGTCCGCACCAGGATCGCCGCCGGCGGTGAGAGTTTCCTCCGTGGGAGCGCCGCATGTGTTCATTCATGACGGAGCCCACCGTTTCCCCTGCTGCTTCGTTATACTCGTCCTGTTTTGCTAGTAATTTCTATTTTTCGGCCGACTTTCTCTATATGCCAAGGTCCATGCATGTCGATCAAAATACTTCAAAACCAACTCGTTGAAAATATGAAATATATCTTTGAAATTGCCTAAGGCAAACACACTTAAGAGACGATATATTAATGCTTTTGCAACTGACATATGTGCTCTTCATGCTCATGCATGGACAATTGATGTTTGCTTAAATGCATCAATTAGAAATGTTTCGATGAGGATGGCTCTGTAGGGCAATCAGAGACACAAGTGCACGTAGTCCCATTAGTCCCATCAGCGCCACCGGATGCACCGACTTTTGAAACTCCAACAATATCGCACATCTGTTGTGTTATTAACAACTGGGAGAGGGAGAGGGAGAGGGAGAGGTGGTGATTCTCTCAAATTGAAGCATGAAGGAAACGTTGTGTTTTTTTTTTTTTTTTAAAATTTATTTTGACTAACTGTTTGATGAATTATACAACTTAACAACAGTGTAATATCAGTTAGAATGGTAATCCATCGATAGTGAACTAGCTATTGTTTCATATTTGTCACTAGAGACCCTGCAAATATAGTGGATATTTTTCATAAGATTGATTCGGCAACCTAAGGTCCTCCTCAATGGGGAGAAGAATGAAGAGGAAGAGAGCAGGATTCAACATACTCTAATTGAACCAATTTCTTCTTTTATATACCTTGCCCAACCCGTAGAGACCGTCTACTATAAATCTCATCCCTCGTTAACAGTACATCAAAGTTAATAAACTTGATTAATATATCTACACATTGAATCCACATCCATCTAATCCAAACTCCCTTTATATACAATAATGCATTAGATTACTTGATTGTGGTTTAGTTTCCTTAATGACAATCAATTATGTGTGTGTTAATCAAGTGTTAGCTCACCTTATAGAGATTAAGCCCATCCATGTGGACTTAATTAGATTTAGTCCACCCATGAGCACTAAATCTTATGTTCTTCTACTTGAGCTATACTTGATTCCTTAACACTACACAACCCCTTAGTTAAGCTCAAATGCCAAACTTTATGAGTTAAATACCCCATTAAATAATCTAGTCAATTAAATCAATTAGTACAAGATTAAAGACGTCATAACTACTATAACTATAACAAGACACAATAGTAATCACGATACTAATATCATTAATGACATAGATCAAATGTGGATGTGTAGTACAAGAATGACATGAAATGTGATCTATAAGTGCTCATTCTCAATAAGTTATCTTTATGACTCATACTGAGTTCAAATCATATTTACTAGAATCTTATGCTAAACTGTAGTAGTAAATCATGTAGCAAAAGATGATTCGTTCGCCCCAGCGCCCCGTCAACCCGTTCCTGGGCCAACACGGAAGAAGTAAATCACGGGTAACTACTAGCTATTAGTGCAAGTGGTCAAGACATAGGGGAAGGCATGCTCGGACGCGTCAAGTTTCAACCCCAAGACCTCATGTAGCAACCTCTCATACTTTAACCACCGCACCGCCCTGAGGAGACACCGTAGTGGTAAATCATGATTCAACCATATGACTCATAATGGAGTACACATCATATTTACAACAATCAAATATAAAATCGTAATAGTAAATATGATATTCATGTGTCAGAGAAAGTCAAAAACATGCACATATGTAGAAAATCTGCAGTATCTACAATGAACTAAAATATGTGTTCATGAATATAGAGCATCAAATAAAATACAGATTCTTACATATGGGTACTTCATCAAAAGAAAGAACCCACATATTTAGCACATGATGATAACCACCTCGGGTGACAAACCCTTGGTGAGTAGATCCGCTAATATGGAATCTATTCTTATATGCTCTATCATTATTTGACCATTCTAAACTCTTTTTTAACCCCCAGAAACTTTATGTTAATGTGTTTAGACTTCAACAAACTGCAGTTGTTCTTAGAATATAATTTTATAGCTTTATTATCACAGTTGATCCTCAATGGCTTGTCAATACCCCTAATAATCTGTAAACCTGTAATAAGGTTCTGCATTTATATCCCATGGTTGGAAGTTTCATAGTAGGCTATAAACTTCCATAGTTGAAGTGACTATTAGCGTCTGTTTGATGTTTATCCATGATACATCTCCACCGCCATCATGAATAAATAATCTAAGGCGGATCTCCTGCTATTCAAGCATCCAACAAAATCAGAATCTGAATATCCCATGATCTCCAGATGACCTGCAGATCTTCGATATGTGATCATGCAATCATTCGTTCTTTGCAAATATCGTATAACCCTCTTTACAGCTTTCTAATGCTCTGGTCAAGGATTACTCAAATATCTTCCCAATATCCCCACAATGTATGCAAGATCCGAACATGTATATATTTAAGCCTACATCAAACTCCCTATTGTCGATGCACAAGGGAATTACTGCATTTCCTTAATCTCAAGTTCATGATGGGAACATTGTTGCAAGCTAAGTCTATCATCTTTTTCAATGGAGTGTCGTTGGAAGGATAATTCTATATGTCATACCGAATAAGTACTTTTTTATATAGACCTTTTGTGATAGTTCAAGTGTATACCTTGAACGATCATGTACAATCTATATGCTAATTAAGAGAAAGGATACCTCACCAAGATCCTACATTTTAAATTTATCGGATAGAAATGATTTAGTTTCTAGCAAAAAAAATATATTTTTAACCAAGATCCTTTATTTTAACTTCATTTTACCAAGATCTTTCATTTCAACTTCAATAATATGTTTCACTCTGTGTATCTATTGAATATTAGATATTTTGTTCTATAATTTTGGAAAATTAATAATCATATTTGTTGTTTATATTGTTGAATTAATTAATTTATTATATCTCGATTATCAAT
>JBAMIE010172622.1:0-27543 GCA_037177295.1 Kaempferia parviflora | reverse complement strand
CGATTTTCTCGTGATGGTTGTGTTGTGCAGGATCAGGTGTCGGGAAAGATACTAGCGAAGGGGCCTAAAGTTGGACGCTTGTTTCCTTTACACTTTTCCATTCCTAATTTTGTTTCTTTAGCTTGTAGTACTGTAAACCAAACAGGTGAAATATGGCACAGACGTTTAGGACATCCTAATTCTGTTGTCTTATCTCACTTACTAAATTCTGGCTTATTGGGCAATAAAGATCATTTTTCACCTCATCTTTCCTTTGATTGCTCTACATGTAAACTGGGTAAAAGTAAGTCTCTTTCTTTTCCTTCTCATGGTAGTCGTGCAAAAAGTTGTTTTGACATGGTTCATAGTGATGTGTGGGGTATTACTCCTGTTATATCTCATGCCAATTACAAATACTTTGTCACATTCATTGATGATTACAGTAAATATACCTGGATTTATTTTCTTCGTTCTAAATCTGAGGTTTTTACTGTCTTTAAAACATTTATAGCCTATATTGAGACCCAATTTTCTTCAAAAATCAAAGTGCTAAGGTCTGATTCTGGAGGCGAATATATGTCTCATGAATTTCATGATTTTCTCCAACAAAAAGGCATTGCTTCTCAACGCTCTTGTCCATATACACCTCAGCAAAATGGTGTTGCTGAACGTAAGAATCGACATTTGTTAGATGTTGCTCGAACTCTATTGATTGAATCTTTTGTTCCACCTAAATTCTGGGTTGAGGCCTTATCTACAGCAGTCTATTTAATTAATCGCTTGCCTTCACGTGTCTTGAACTTTGAATCTCCATATTATCGTCTTTTTCATAAACATCCCAACTATCTTGACATGCATACTTTTTGCTGTGTTTGCTTTGTTCATTTGTCACCTCAGGAACGCCATAAACTTTCTGCTCAATCTGTTAAATGTGTTTTTATGGGCTACAGTATTTCACATAAAAGTTATGTTTGCTATGATCCATGTTCTAACAGGTTTCATATCTCTCGTCATATTGTTTTCTTTGAAAATCAATTTTTCTTTTCTACTTATATTGAGACTTCGTTAGAGCCACCTATCCTTTCTAATTTTGATGAAGTACCTAATACTTTTGACCGAATCAAGTCTGGCTTTGTGTATCAACGACGACAACGTCCAACTTTACAACTTTCTGAGCTTGATCCGACATCTGCACCTGCTTAAACTGCTTCTTTAACAGACAATCAGCTTTCATATGTCATTCCACGACGCTCTTCTAGAATCACCCGCCCACCAGATCAGTACAGATTTTCCCATACATCTATTCATACTACTTTGTCCGCTGTTCCTATTCCTTCATGTTATTCAGAGGTTGCAAAATATGAGTGTTGGCGCAAGGCCATGGAAGAAGAACTTCAAGCGCTTGTGGACAATCACTTGGGATATTGCTCAATGCCCGCCAAATGTTAAAAGTCATTGGTTGTAAATGGGTCTACTTTATCAAGTTCCGTTTAGATGGTACTCTAGATCGTTATAAGGCACGGCTGGTTACCTTGGGTAACAAACAAGAGTATGACATCAATTATGACAAGACTTTTGCTCCAGTTACTAAGATGACAACAGTTCGAATGGTTATTTCAATTGTTGCTTCACAAGGATGACCACTTTATCATATGAATGTTAAGAATGCATTTCTTCATAGTGGTCTCAAAGAAGAGATTTATATAGTTCCACCGCCGGATTTATCTTCTTCCTCTTCTTTAGATGTTTGCAAGTTGAAAAAATCTCTATATAGGCTAAAACAAGCTCCTCGGGCATGGTTTGATAAATTCAGATCCAATTTGCTCCAATTTTCTTTCAAGCAGAACCAATATGATTCATCTTTGTTTCTTTTCAAGACATCTACTAGTATTGTCATTCTTCTAGTTTATGTTAATGATATTGTTATCACCGGGACCGATGCTGTCTTAATTGCTCGTTTGAAACAACATCTTCAAGCCTCATTTCATATGAAGGATTTGAGTCCTCTTACTTATTTCTTGGGTTTAGAGGTTCATACTGATCCTTCTAGTAATGTTTTGCGTCAACATAAGTACACACAAAATTTGCTTCATTTAGCTGGTCTCCAAGATGCTTCTACTGTAGCTACTCCACTTGAAGTAAACACAAAATACGTTGTGAGGAAGGTAATCTCCTTTCTGATCCTACTATATTTCGACAATTGGTGGGTAGCTTGAACTATTTGACTGTTACTCGACCGGATATTTCTTTTGCTGTTCAACAAGTTAGTCAATTCATGATAAATCCCCGTCATCTACATTTACCTACTGTTCATCGAATCATTCGATATCTTCAAGGGACTCCTTGTCGTGGATTGTTTTTTCCAACTCGTTCTCCTATTTATCTTATTGCCTATAGTGATGCTGATTGGGCTGGATGTCCCGATACTTGCCGATCTGTCACGGGGTGGTGTATGTTTCTCGGTGATTCCTTGATTTTTTGGAAGAGCAAGAAGCAAGATCGTGTTTCTAAATCTTCTACGGAGTCCGAATATCGTGCTATGTCTGCTGATTGGCTCCTTAATCTTAATGTATTTCTTCTAAAACATGCACTCCAACTCTTTCCTTAAAAATACTTTACTTGTCATCCTTTAACTCCATCACTTAATCTTTAGCATTCATGCATGCTTTTCTTACTTTGTTTGAGGCTCATATTTGACACCACTAACTTATGTTGCGTGATTAAGTTTTCTTAGATGGACTTTGCAATGTTTATAAATTTTTCTATCCCTTTTTCGAATCATAAGAAAGTCAATTTGTAACTTATTTTTTCATTTTTTAAGCGTAACTAGGTGTTTTTATCTTCTTGAAAAACGTATTAGCTATTATAAATACATACACTGTTATCGGTGTTTTAAATGGCGGTTGAGGCGGCAGGCCAGGCAGGAGGCGAACCTTAACTGCACCGCTTTTATGGAAGGCGATGTTTTAGGCTTAGGTGTAAAAACCCCGGTGCGTTAGGTTTTTCAAAACAACCCATGCTAAAGCCTCCTTCCGCCTCAAACCATCGCTCCCCCGATCTACTACCACATTGCTGATATCGCCCGTCGTCGCTGACACCGCCATCGTAGCCGTCACCGCTATCACCTGGTGCCGTCTTGAGGTTTGGCTTTATATATTTTGAGTTTGGAAAAACCTATCTCTGTTTTGGCTGTTTTGGCTTTAGCAGCTTCGCTTTGGACCTAGGATGCGTCGTTGGACCCCGCCGAACTGAACCTGGCGACAAGTACAGGGAACTAAGTCGGTCCGGATGACGCATCCAGACTCGTTGTTGGGGCACGATGACGAGTACGGGCCCGTCGCCGGGCTGGGGCAACGCATTTGGGCAGGTGACGGGTCCGGAAGCATCGCCCGAGACGTGTTGTCGTCGTCCGGGTCGCGGGGTCTGGCAACACGTCTTGCTTCCGAAGCGGAGCCGCCGAAGACAAAAGAGAGAGTTTTTCGTTTACTTTTAACTTTATCTTTGGATTTAATCGAATAGTTTTAGATTAATAATTTTAATCAATTCCCCGCTATAGTTGGAATAATTTAAATAGACTTAATTAAATCCCAATAAAATTATCCTATTAATTTAATATAGATTTTAAAAACAAATTTTTATTAAAAAATTTAGATTTTTTAGATAATATATTTAATTTATCATATATACTTTTCTTTATTATTATTTTTAGATAATATATTTAAATTTATATTTTATATCCTAATTTTTGATCTTTTATTTAATTGTTGAAGATTAATGGCCGAAAATAAAAAATGGAATTGAAGTGAAAGTCTACTAATGTTGTTTGGGATTATGGGGTGTTATATTGCAAGGAAAAAAAGAAATTGGATCACATGCAAATTGTGTAAGAGACTTACTAAAGGAGGAGTTTATTGGATGAAGCTTCATATTGCGAGTATTGTTGGACAAGTTGAAGCATCCACTAAAGCATCTGATGAAGAGTTAGAGCTTATCTTGAAAATAATAAGAATAAGAAGCGAGAAAGGGTTGAAGAACTAAAAAAAGAGAGGGCGGAAGTATGTTAATGCAGAGGATGAAGATTGTCAAGTGGAGGGAGATTTTTATAAAAAGAAGTCAAAGCACATCGGGCTTATTGATAAATGGGCATCCGCAATAGATTCAATAAAGGCAAGACAACAATACATAAATGATGCATTGAAATTCACGTGTACAAATGATGTGCATGAGTATCTTGCAAAATGGATTTATGAGGTCGGGATTCCTTTTCATGCAATTGATAATCAAAGTTTTAGACAATTTGTAGAGACAATTTGCCAATTTGACCCGGGCTATAAACCTCCAAGTTAAAATCTTCTAAGAGAGCCACTTTTGAAGTAAGAAGTTGAGAGGACCAAATTAATTCTAAAAAAAGCAGGAAGAGTGGATGAAAAATAGATGGTCAATTATGACTGATGCATGGATAGATCGCAAGAGGATAAATATTATAAATTTGTGTGTTAATTGTAAACTAACACTTCATTCTTTGGTTATATTGAAAAATCGTTAGAGGCACACATCGTGACTTACATCTTTGAATTTGTGAAAAATACTTCAACGAAATTGGTTCTTAGCATGCTGTTCAAGTAGTGACGGACAATACAAAATGGCAGCGGTAGAGTTGTTAAAAATTACACAACCTCAATTTGGTTGGGCCTCATGTGTGACTAATATAATCAACCTCATGCTTGCAGCAATTGGAAAGCTACCCAAGTTTAGCGGAATGCTTGAAAAAGCAAAGACCCTAACAATATTCATCTATGCACATCATAAAATTTTGGCTATTATTGGAAATATACCAAGAAGAGGGATATTATGAGGCCGGGATAGACTAGATTTGCTACTTCATTTTTGACTTTAAAAAGTCTCAAAGCCAAGAAAGATCAATTGAGACTTATGTTTACATTTGAGGAGTGAAGCAACACAAAATTAAAGAGTACTGTGAAGGGGAGAACGACGGAGGTGATGGTAACCAGTATCTCTTTTTGAAATGGTGTTTCTTTGGTTTTGAATGTTTTCATCCCTTGTTGATGGTGACAAATAGCCCCAATGACTTTTTATTGGGTACACTTAAACAAACCAAGGAAGAGATTAGAAAAGACTTTCAAAAAAGAAGAAAATGTCACAACTATTTTAAAGACTATTGATGAGAAGTCTAAGGGTAGACCTAATAGTCATTATGCCGCTTACTCGTTTAATTAGATTTTTTACATCAAAAATCTAAGCATACAAAATGACACCAATGTTATGAATGGGTTCTTGAACTGTGTTAAAATTTGTTTCACCGATGGCGACATGAAATCTACCATTTCTATTGATGAATTGTTGAAGTATAAGAGTAAATCTAGAAAGTTTGGAAGAAAGATGGCGGTTGCGACATATGAGAAGGTGGATGTGTACCATGACTTTAATCCGAGTACATCTCTTTCCTTTATTTCTATCCACTAACATACATGTCTCTTTTACCTATTTTTGGGTTTATTAATTTTTTGCCTCTTTAGTTTTTAAAGTTGGATGGTGGTCCAATTATGGTAGTTACACTCCAAACGTATAAAAAAATGGCAATGAGATTTCCTTCTTTGACAAGTAGTTCATCGGGGTACGTAAGAAATTGGAGCCAATTTGAATGGGTAAGTAACAATTCATAAATTATATTATCTATTTTTTCTTTTTATTAGTTTTTAATAATTTTTTAATCGTTTAGATATATACTAAGAAGAGGAATAGGCTCTAGACATTAAGATTGAATGATCTTGTATATGTCAAATTTAACACCAATCTTACGAAGAAGAGTAAGAGAAATGGGTGAAGATTTACTTCTATCCTCTCAAGCTAGTGAAGTTCAAGGTTGGCTAGTTAATGATGGTGATAAATATGAGGTCAGGCCGAGTTCAGGACTCACTTGGAGAATGGTGGCGGAGGCATCAGGAGCAGATGAAGTACTACAACCAAGGAGGAGCGAGAGGAACATCCCCATTAGAGAACTTGATGAGAATTTAGATACATAGAAGGAGGAGAATGAAAACGATGTTGATTTTGAGTTTGATGATAAGAAGATTATGGATGTAGTTGATGGTGTATGTGTAGATGATTTAGAAGATTAGTTTTGTTTAGTCTAGTTCTTATTGGTTTGTTGCAATGTTGGGTTAAAATTTTGAATTTTAAACTTAGACTTTTGGTAGAAGTAATGATATTACTTTTTTAGTATTAATAAGGTGATGAATTTGTAGTGTTGTTAATTACATTTATTAATATGGTGATAAAACTAGCATTTTTATATTATGTATAAAAAATAGTAAAAAACAATTCAACCGCCTAGGCGGCCGAGGCGGTAGACTGTCACTGACCTCCCCACTACCACCTACTGTCATTTACAACACTGCTATTACGAAATCCTATATAACTTTTCTTTATTCATTTTTTGTTCCAAACTCATAGCCCTCATGCACTCTATCATATTTTTCATTTCTTATTTCTTCTAACTAACATCATCTTGTTTCTTGAATTATTTTTGGTACTATCTCATCTAAGTTTTCTCAAAATCTATGTTTGATGTATTCATCTAACTTTAGTTGAGATGCATATATACAAATTAAATTAATAATTTTTTTACTGCTACTAGCTTGAGAGCTATAATCTTATCTCTCTTCCTAGCAACTTCTATTATCACATCAATACCATTCTATTTTTCATTTTGTTTCCTTAAATATAAAACCTTAAAACCTAACTTCTCTATCATATTTGTCTTCACCCTACCCACTTTATCTCTTGTAAGTATAAAATATTAATTCTTTATTCTTTTTCTAGTCATCGTATCCACTACCTTAATTGATTTGGAGTTTCTATGAACCATGTTCCAAATGTAAGACAATCAGTATTCTTACTATTTTTTCTTTTCCAAATTAGGGTGCAAAAACTCTTCCATATTTAACACTAGACCCAAGTTCTTATGGAAATATAGCCGTCATTAATGAGACGTTGTGGTCGGACCCTGCAACACGTTTCTTTCGGGGAACAATCTAGCATTAGTATAATAGTTTGAGGGATCCATATATATCATTTGCTAAAGTTTAACATTGAATAACAACTTATGCAACCCTCCTTTATTTGGGCTTGGGATTGCCATGACGAAGTATTTGCCATGGGCGGAGTTTCAAAAAGAGACAAAATGAAGCAAATAAATTAAAAGAAAAGAAATCCAAAGAAATAAAAAGCAGAGCATAGAACACTTTAGATTGCCCCTAAGATGAAAAATCCAATTGAACAAAATCAAAATGAAGTCGATGAGCCATCGACACAATCGTTGCTGTGTATTCACGTGATGAAGTCAAGGTTCAATGTTAAATAGCCTTATCTTAATCAATCATACAACTCAGACAAATAATAGAGACGATAAATGTCTAAAATTTCGATCTGATAACTACTGTCATATTTGGTGAACATTGTAGAAAAGATATCAGACATAAGAATAGCTGGTCAAATTTCTGAGCTGTTGCGTACACCAGTGTTAGAAGTCGTGGTGCCTAACTAGAAGATTTGACTAACATTCTTCAAAGTTTTACCCCATGAGTAGCTTTGTAACAGTTGGTAAAAGCTTGATGAAGATGCAAATCTTCAAAGGAATATTACAGGTACAAACTTATTCCATCGGCAGATGAGGATCAAATTCAATGAAAAAAAAACAATCAACTGCGCTCTGATGCCAACTGTTTTTCTCTGCAACATTCAACACAGGTCAGTCCTGATATGCATGAATAAACTTGGGATAGGATTGACTAAACTGAAGCTTCCATGTAGTGGGACCGCCGGAGTCCCCATTGCTGCCCATAGACGGATCCGGTTTTACAGGTAGCTGAATTGAATACATCACTGGAAATTTCCCAAGAGAGAAGAAATTTGACCACTGTTCCTTCCAATAATAGAATCTATGACCTCTTCTGACTTTATTGTGAAGGACTGAATTGAAAGCGCAATGGCTGATCCTAATTGAATATGAAAACTGAAGTTACTGCCCTTTAAGACTTTAGACTTCTTTGTGGCAAATTAGGGAAGGTTTATTACCACCTTGGATGACAAGTATTCTGACGTAGGTGCCACCAATCTAGAATAGGAATCTTCAATTAAAATAGATGGGTTGGTAGCATCAGAAAGAATGGCCTAGAACAAGCACTATGAAAAATTGTTGTTCGGTGCCAGAGTTTCAGTATTCTGCTACAATGTTACGGTTTTGGTATCATGTTGTGTTGGCACTCAGTATATTTAGGCACACACTGAAGTGTCCTGAGACAAAATTAGAGTTTCGCTACATAGTCTCCTGGATGGAAGATGGTGTTCTGTAACATAAGATAGATATGTCCTTAATGATCATAGGTAACATTTTTGTAAGGGCCCATGTTTTTTCTTTTGTTGTCTTGTACTTTAATGCAAATTGGTTGATGTCTAGTTAAAGGTGACTCTTTTCTTTTTGTCTTATTCAAGAAATCACTAGTATCCGTAGAACAAGTTGTAGATTGACATTTGGGAGTGGAAATCCCCAATCTATGCAACTTCTGCAAATGTTTAAAACATAAATGCTGGATACCAACCGCATGATTAAAATACCTTTTTTGATCCTTGTAGATTGGCGAGGAGCTTGCTGATATTTATGATTATGTTGCTCCATGTTTTCCCCCAAGGTTTGAAAACTAACATCCCAGTTGTTCGTTCTATTTCATTATGGATTTGTTTGTTACTTTTTTTCTTCAGTCAGTGAAATTTATTGAGCGTTTCATCTTGTTGATAGGAAAAATATTGTTTGTTAGGAACCTTTGCAATCCTCCTCTACCTTTATGTATGTATTATGACAAATTGAAAACATTATAAGTAGGTTCTTTACCCCTTACATATTTACTTAAAGGCCCTTTTTCCCATAACACTACGGAAGCTGTTTCAAATATGTTATAAGCATTCATCTTGTTACAAATATATGGAACTCTAGGCCCTTTCAATGATTTAGTTAACAAATCTCCCTACTGATTGTTTTAACTCACAAAAGAAGGATCTCATTAGATTGAACTCACTCTAATGAAATGACAATCAATCTGTTTTGTTCTCTCATGAAACATGGGATTTAAGTCTATATGCTTCGCAACATACCATAGTAAAACTTCATTGGCTTTGCAAGAGCATATCCTAGCTCAGTACGTAGATGCATAACCTAAATAAAGTCACATGTTGTCGAGGCCAGTTAAGGCCATGATCCTATATTCTGCTTATTTGTTTGATTTTGCCACCATTTATTGCCTCTTATTATTGCAAGAAATAAATTACCTCACAAGTGAATGCAATAATTGGATGTAAATCATCTATCCATAAGATAACCTGCTCAATCTAGAGTACCCTATGATTTAAAGGTGACCTCGATCGCAAAATAAAATAGCTTTCCCCATAGCACCTTTCAACTAAAATCCCTGTAGTTGCTACTCAATGGACATGACAGAGTCTCTAGAAAACAACTAATCACACTAATCGCAAAATAGTGCCTTGGGAAATAAGGTATTGAATGACTCACAAAGTTATTCAACCTAATATGGAAAACTAAAAAAAATCTAATGGTAAATACTTTAGTTCCCCTTATATAAGAGATGTACACAATTGTACAAACTATAGGGATAATGAGTAATACTATGAAATTTTGAGAAAGAGTAATAGAAAAAAAGACTAAGGAAGGAGACCACAATTACCAAAAATCAATTTGAATTTATGCATGGAAGGTCGACAATAGAAGCTATGCATTTTCTCATGTAACTAATTGAAAATACCGAGAACAGAAGCAAGACTTGCTTATGATATTTGTCGATCTAGAAAAAGTTTATTATAGAGTTCTAAGGAAAATTATATGGAGAATTCTAGAAAAAAGAGGCGTTAGCATATCGTGTATATTGAACTAATTAAAGATATGTACAAAAATGTAGTGATAAGAGTGAAGTTTTTAGGCGGATTAACCGAAGTATTTCCTATAAAAGTAAGATTACATCAAGTATCAACTCTAAGTCTCTATCTTTTTCCACTAATCATGGATGAATTAACACATCTAAGATATAGTACCACGGTGCATATTGTTTGCAGATGATATTATTTTGGTAGATGAGACATGTGAAAGAGTAAATGCTAAACTTTAATCTTGATGGGAAATGTTAGAAGTGAAAGGTTTTAGGCTTAATAAAGTAAATATAAAATATATAAAATCTAAGTTTAGCAATATTAGACACAATGAGATATTTGTTAAGATAGGAGATGACGAGTTGTTTAACTGAGAGTTTTAAGCATTTAGGATTATTTTTGTAAAAGGATGAGACATGTGAAAGAGTAAATGCTAAACTTTAACCTTGATGGGAAATGCTAGAAGTGAAAGGTTTTAGGCTTAATAAAGTAAATATAAAATATATAAAATTTAAGTTTAGCAATATTAGACACAATGAGATAATTGTTAATATAGGAGATGACGAGTTGTTTAACTGAGATTTTTAAGCATTTAGGATTATTTTTGTAAAAGGATGGAGGGATTGAGAGATGTCTTACATAAAATATAAGCGGGATGGTAGAAATGGATGAGAGCGTCATGTGTTCTTTGTGATTATAAAGTACCTCTAAGATTTAAAGGAAAATTTTACAAAACGACGATTAGACTTACTATGTTATATGGAGCTAAATGTTGGACTATACTTGAGCACATGCATAAAAATGAGAATTGCAGAGATGAGGATGTTAAAGTGGATATGCGTACAAGTAAGGATAGACATGATAAGAAATGAAAATATTAGAGAGAGTCGGGGTTGCACCTATTGAGGGAAAACTCTGGGAGACATGTTTAAGATGGTACAATTATTTATTTAGACGATAAATAAATATTCCAGTTAGGCGATGTGAAATTATGACAAATATGCATATCAAATGAAGAAGGGGAAGATCAAAAAAAGACTTGGTTAGCAACAATAAAACAAGATAAAATTTATTTAAATATAAATGAAGATATAGTAGGAGATAAAGTTCAACGGTGTAAAATGATCAATATAGTGGATCCCACCTAGTGAGATAAGACTTAATTGTTGTTGTATACCATCCCTCTTTTCCCTCAAATCTATTAGCCATATCCATTGGTTATTAATTTTATTCATCACTGTCTTCAGTTGATTTAATTTCTAACCTACTATCTTGATGTATCATTTTTTTTTTCTTTCAGATATGAAATATTCCAACTCATGGTCAATCTTTACACTGAAAGATTTATTCAAATGCTTAGATTGCTTAGTGACAGAACAAATACATTGACAAATTTGGAGATATTGAAGGTAACAAAGCTTGATGAGATTAAATCTACTTCTAATGTATAGGTGGTTCTGTTGCCGAATGTTTGTGGTTCCTTCAGTTTCATATATAATTGATTAAATGTCTATATGAATTGCCTTCTTGCAGGTAACTGGGTGGGTTGTTGAGTATCAAGATAATCTGATTGGCCTTGGTGTTGATGAATCCCTTTCTCAAGTATGCTCCGAAAGTGGTGCAATGGATCCACTAATGAATGCATACATTGAAAGGACACAGCAAACAACAAAGGTGCACTTTTCTGCTTATTGGGTGAATACTATTCTTGGGAGAAATTTGGTAATGATTTTTCTTCTATAGAAATGGTACACAAATATTCTTGAGGCAGATAAGGTACAACCACCAAAGAAAACAGACGACGGTCGATTGTATACACCAGCTGCTGTTGATTTATTTAGAATCTTGGGGGAGCAAGTGCAGGTTGTTCGTGAAAATAGCACTGATATCATGTTGTACCGTACAGCACTTGCAATTATTCAGGCAAGTAGTTTTAATCATTTGATTGGTCGTATTTCGATTTATATCCCATATTTGTATTAATACATAAAAAAGTCATACTATGTGTGCATATATATGCAAATTTATGTATCTATCTATGTATATAACTAGAAAATTCTATATATCATGTAAGGAAACAAAAGAGCGAATTGTTTTAAAATATTAAATTAACCAACTTAGGCTTCTAACTAAATTGCCATTTTAGAATTTACTGTTAGCATTGTTGATAACAATTAGAGTTATGATTAGTTATAGGGTGTTACGGATTATATGCTAGATTTTCATTTAATATTTAGTTATACGGTATTATGGATTAAGGTCTCTAGCCATGCTAGAGCTTCTTGTCTTTTGAACATGCCGTGGCTGCAATTGAATCATCACTGTTTCACTAATGAAATATGATAATCATTGTTTTTTGACTTCTCTAAGAATTTTTTTTTTCTTGGACACTATTTTCTCTAGAAATAATTTTGGAAAACACTTTTTTAAAAAAAAATTAATGCATTTAATTGTTTTTTTTAAGGAAATAGGAAAATAAGGAAAACAAATTCTAGATAATTTCATCCTAATTTAATGTCACAGTATAATTGTAGGTGAAAACTTGTTTGAAAATAAACTATATTACATATAGGTTATTTTGGAAGCATGGAAAGCAGAATGTATACGGGATAGAAAGGAATAATTTAGTTTATGAGGGAAATTAACCAATGTTCATTTTTATGTTCATTTTATCACAATTAATAAAAAGGTTTTACAATTGCCTTGACTGAAATAAGAGCTAGGACAATAAGACAAATAGTTCTCATGGGCCTATTATGAAATATGAGCGCATTATTATAATGTTAAATTAGATGTGAGATAGAATTTTATTCGATTTGCTTTTGTCAGTCATCTTAGAGGACGAAAATGATGGAGATTATATTTGGTTATATTTGGTTTGCCCTGAAGAAGGTTTTGACTGTTTTTCCATGTTCTTTTGATATACTCGTTTCATCTCCATGCTCTTTCGAAATAAGAGCTAGGACAATAAGACAAATAGTTCTCATGGGCCTATTATGAAATATGAGCGCATAATTATAATGTTAAATTAGATGTGAGATAGAATTTTATTCGGTTTGCTTTTGTCAGTCATCTTAGAGGACGAAAATGATGGAGATTATATTTGGTTTGCCCTGAAGAAGGTTTTGACTGTTTTTCCATGTTCTTTTGATATACTTGTTTCATCTCCATGCTCTTTATTTTTTCTTGTATTACTTCTGTAAAAAATTTGATTTTGTCTTCTTTTATTCTTTCTTTATGATTAGGTTATGCTTGATTTTCAAGCAGCAGAAAGGCAGAGGCTTGAAGAACCAGCTTCTGAGATTGGTTTGGAACCCATATGTGCCATGGTTTGTGTTGGTTAAATATCTTATCTTTCTTCTTAATTGTCAGTAGAACTGACGTATCCTAGGTTTTGGTCACTTGCAGATCAACAACAACCTGCGATGCCATGAACTTTCGATGGAACTCAGTAATAGCATAATTGAAGCTCTTCCCCAGAACTATGCTGAACAGGTTAGCATGAGTAAATTTTACTTACTCCACTGAAATAATTATTTATATTGTTTTTGTATGATCTGATGACCCTGTAATTGCATTAAAACTAACTTGTTGGTATATATATTGTTTTGAAAATTGTGCTTGTCCTGCAGGTGAATTTTGAAGACACATGTAAGGGCTTCCTTGATGTTGCCAAGGTTTGTGAATTTAAGTTATGCAATTCCATGATTTTTTTTTCTCTAATTTTATATATGAAATATCATATGGATCATTCTGAAATATTTGTTGTGAATTTCAATTAACTATAATTAATTGAGCTTCAATGTTATGCATAGTAGCTTATGATTAAAAGGATCTCATTTTTGTTTTTAACCATCTATTTGGCACGTGCAAGTCTTCAGATAATTAACATATGAATGAGGCAACCCATACAACCAATCATATTGCTTAAATTGATAGAGTTTCCTCACAATTTTCTCTACAAGCAAGAAATTACTGGTAGAAAATAAATTATTTTATTAGTTGTGGCATCCAATAACCTATGATTCATGTTTCTTCAATTTTATAATTTCCCAGAGATATCTTGGTTAGTTTTATAATGATTCGTTGCAAATTTCACGATGAAATTTAATTAGATTCTTTTCTACCTTGCTATTTCCATCAATCTTCAAGAAACATGTAATTCCACCCACCAACCTACACACGTGTGAGACTCTTCCTTACCTACCTCATGTGGTTCATCTTGCCTCCATTTTGAGACTAGATGCATTGAATAGCAAGTCTCATTTTTTATTGACCGCGTGCTTGAATTTCTTCCAGTGCTCACTGGAAATAATAATAACACAATCAGATCACACAATAACGACACCATAATTTAACTTGGTTCATAGTCTCCAAGAACGACACCATAATTTAACTTGGTTCATAGTCTCCAAGATTGCTAATCCAAGGCCTAGAGTCTTAGCGATACCACTATTAATTTTCTCTTTATCGGGCACCTTTCGGAGGTAGAAAACCCTCTTACAACAGATTTTTTTTTTTAGATTTTGAGAAGAACAGTAGCAAAGAGAAGAAAAATCACTTAGAAAAAAAAACCCTCCTTTCTTCTTGCATGAATCACAGGAGAAGGGGAGGTGTTCTTCTCGAAGTTCTCTGCTTCAAAACAAAAGCTGATGCAACATTTATAGGATCTTCAAACGAGTATGGTTGCTTCAAACTTGCAATATATAAGTCGACTGCGTACTATATTTGACGATTAATTGACTGTTGAACATAATTTGAAACTTCGGATATGTGATTAGTATCTGCCTGAAACTGAACATCAGTCGATTGTTACACACTTACCAATCTAGTGATAGCAAGCAATCGATAGCCCAAAAAGATGAGGAGACTATTTGTGTAATTGTGCCCTTAGCGATCGGAATCATGAATTTTGATATTTGGCTAAAGAGTTATGTATTTGATGTGTATGAAGTCGTGTTGGACTTGGTTGAAATAGACATGGAGACGACTTGGTGTGGCAAACGTTGATGATTATTCGATAGCTTGAGGTTTATAAGATATCAATTATAGGACATAAGGAACTATGAGATGAGTAGTATTGAGGTGCTGTTGAGCTCGAGGAGACAAACTACGTTGGTGAACTGTAAAGGATGACATGTGAAAGTGTGAAACCAAGGTCAGTTTATGCAAGGGATGAGCAACCTAATGGATGACGGAAGATGACCTCGTGGTAAAGACAAGCTGAAAGGTACCTCTTAAGTGATTTGAGAGTAACCTGACGAGTTAACATATTTGTAGCTGGGATAGGGCAAAAACTTAGGCAAAGACTCGACCATCAGGATCATAATAGTTGACAATCTAGCTGATTAAAGTTAGTCTTCAATAGACCAATGATTGAGTGAACCAAGTAAACAACTCAAGTTGATTAGCCAACGAGCAGAATGTTTAAGTTCATGGTTGAATCAACTAGACAATTGACCAACCAATCTAGAGTTGGTTAACTCATAGTGTGGAAAACCAGGAGATAATCGTTAATCTGACAAGGTAAAGCGGTAATGATCTAGTAACCCATGGGGTACAATAAATCGATTAATAGTGGAAGTAGTCGATTGAGGTAGGACTTGATATAGAACCACAGGATAATTAGTGAAATTGAAGATGAATAAAGCCTATAAAAGGACTAAGGGGAGCACTTGAAGGTTAACACTTACTACTTACTGCATATCTTTCTCTTTCTGATCTCTTGAGCTCTCTTGTTTACTCATTATTTAACTCTTTAGCTTCTACTTATTTGATCGATCACTTTTAACATTTACTAGCTGCATATCTTTCTATGTCTACAATTATATTAGTATGCAGTGGAATATCAAACAAAATACAAACGTGGAGCAATGCCTATTGAACTTTCTTCGGCTAACACTTGTTAAACTTCATCCATGCTAAAACCTATTAAATTTCTCAACTACAAAGTGTCTAGCAAACCTTAACAGATTAAGACTTTATCCATTGTCAAGGAACATTCAATCTACACCTACTTAACACAACATATAGGTTTAACTGATTGTCTTAATTGTTAGGATAGGATTGAGAAGATGATAGACATGTTAGAGAGGGTGAATAACATCAAAGGTACATAATTGCTAACACATTTTACGTGGTTCAGTAGCTGTCCATAGTCTATGTTTCGTTAGTTATCACTCCCAAAAAGTACCACTAACTTTCTCCTTCTTGGCCAAATTTCAAAGGTGAAGAACCTCTTACAAGAAAAGAATTATAAAAAGATTAGAAAGGAGAAAATATATTTAACCATTCTAAGAATTGCTAGCCTTGAAGCCTCCCCAAGTAGCTCCTTTTAGTTGAGCGTGTTGTGAAAATAATTAATCAATAGTACTTACATTGACCGTTGAGTGTGTTGTGAATCCCCATTTGAAATTTCATCTTCAATGGTAATAAATTCATGTTCAAGCTCTTTGTATCCAGCATGCATTTGAGCTACCTTTTCTCTTTCTTGCATTGTGAAGGTGCTCAATTGATTTCATAGTAGTCTTTCCTTGCAAAATTAACTTCTAAGGTTCCTTCATGCATTGTTGGCACTATCTCCCATAATTCTTTAGCACTTGCGTACTTCTGATTTTGTGTATCTCTTGCTCTGGCTCAAAACATTCTCAAGCGACAAATTTTCTTTTCTATCGAAGACTAGCATTTTTTCCTTTGCTTCTTTGTTAACCTAGACACAACACTTATCCATCCTTGTCTAAAGGAAAAAAAAAAAAAACCTTTCTTCTATAGTTATTGCCATGTTGACATCAAGTCAGAAATAGAAAGTCATTTTCCTCTTTCATGAGCTAAAGATCCCTTGAAGCTACTAAATTGAGATTTTTTCTCCAATCAATTGCTTTGTCAACAGTTTGAAGCGTTCTTACTCTACTACTACTTTTTAGGACCAATAGGTTTGTCAGACGACTAGAAGCGGGTAAATAGCATTTATTCTTGGAATTAACATTTAAGAATTTTCTATTGACTTTTCAAGAACTATTAAATACAAAATGCAACAGAAATAAACAAGACAAGAAATCAAATAATAACACTTTGATGTGATATGGTTTATAACCCTTGTTCTTACTCTAGGGCCTATAACTCCACGGCAAGTTACTTCTGAAAGCCTACTAGCTCTTTCTATTTATCAAACTTCTTTTGGATGTGGAGAAACCTCTTAAAATTCTCTTTACAAGATGAATACAGGTAGAAGCTAAACAGTTAACAGAATGAATGCACAAAAAAGCCTAAAGGATGAGAAAAATATGTAGTTAGCCTTCAACTACATTCATCTTCATCTTCATTGACTGTTCTGTTGTTCAGTCATCGATTAGTTGACTGGATTCACTATCAATTTAGTTGACTATTTTTCCAATTGCAACAGTTCTCAATCTGCTGTGACAACCTTAGTGAGACTGTTTTCCACCATTAGTCGACTAGTTTAGTGTAACCCTTGGATCATGAGACCATTGTTGTTCTCCCTTGTCAGATTAGTGGTTATCTCCGTCTTTTCGACTGAGTCAACAATCAACTGGAATTCCATTATCAGTGACTTAAATTATTTTGTTGACTCGGTCACAAACTGAAACATTGAAACATTCTGTTTGTTAGTTAATCAAGATCAGCTTGAGTTGACTACTTGATCGACTTAGCCATCAGTCGACTAAACACTATCTTTAGTTAACTAGATCATTAAATACCCTGTCCTAGATGCAAGTCTTTCAACTCTTAACTCATTTAAAAGTTACCTTGCGGCTTGTCTTTACTGCTAGGACATCTTCCAGCGGCAGCAGATTATTTGTCCCTCAAATGCACAAAGTGCTCGGCTCACTCATGTGTCATCCTCTCTGCATCATCTATGTAGTTTGCCTCCTCTAGCCCGATGCTCTTCATCCTGCAGTCCCTCAAATATTCTATTATATCTTCTCAGATTTGTTACAAATCTTGATCCATCGAGTCATCACCAAGCTTACCCACACCAAGTTGTCTCCATGTGTATTTCAACCAAGTCCTCCATGACTTCATATGTATATTAGATACATAAGTAATCCTAACTTAAAACGCTTTACCTAAACATCAAAACTTGCATTAACATGAGTGGTGTGTGAGAGGTGCTTGGCATGCGTCAAAGATTGGTGCAGTGAATTATTGCCCAAGCTGCTCAGTGTAAGCGAGCGCTACTCGATGGCTTTTCGTTTGGTGCATGGGACAAAAGTGGAATTATTGGCAATAGATAAGTTCTACTCTTTCATGTGAGATGATGAATTTGGTCACACGTGAGAATGCAATGCCTAGGGATGACAATTTCATTCGAATCCGATGGAGGATCTGATACCCGACCCAAATGGAGGAGAATATGGAGGGACTACCGATACTCGATATCCGACCCGAATACCCGATTAAATAATATATACATATTAAAGAAAATTTTCTTTTCCAAAACTCACTAATTATTTTTATTGATATTAGGAGTAGGGTATATAGATTTTTAATCTATTTTTTAATTATATTTTCTTTTTTTAATATTATGTTAATTCTAATATACTTTTGTTGAATGATGATAGTTAGATGGAAAGAAGAAAAATTATTAGTATAGAAGATATTCGATCCTTTAATGGGTATGCGCATGAGAATGGATATACTATACATGATGGGTATGAGGATGGACGATATGAAATCCGACCCGAACCCTACCCATTGCAATCCTTAGCAATGCCGAGCATAGGGTAATTTAGACATGGCCAGTGGGAAAATGATCAAGACATGTAAGGGGGAAGATGATCAAGACATTTCTAAAATCCCTAACATAAAAGGGTGGCTCTAATAATAGGCTAAGTTTGGGGATAGGAAAGATTGTATTTCTTCTATCTTAGATCACTACATACCATTATATAGGATTAATGGCAATCTAACCCTATATATGCCAACGTGTGACTAAATCCACTATACAATAACCCTATTATTTATTACTCATGCTCTTATTATTGTCGAGATAAGTTAGCATGACATCTTTATGAGCTGTGCTGCAATGTGTAAGTAATGATACACTACCTGTGATCTTGAGTTTTGTTTATTTTATATGGGTATGTGTTGACTTTTTATGTCCCCATTTACATGCTACTGAGCAAGTAGGACATGTATGTGGAACACAATAAAGTATTTTTAAGTTTGTGTATAAAAGATGATGATAGAATAAAAATGTAAATGCTTTGCATTATTAGATGATGATTGGTTCTCAAAGAGATTAGCTAGTCTAATGTTTTTAAGTTTGTGTATAAAAGATGATGATAGAATAAAAATGTATATCCTTGGCATTATTAGATGATGGTTCTCAAAGAGATTAATTGTCTATATAGAATGAACAATTGGTATGGCCTTTTTGGTTTACTATTTTTTTTTCATTATACATGTAGATGGATTATTAATTGTATGATAGTCGTTGGAGTATCTTGCATTTACATGTTTGCTTTCTTCTTATTGGTAACACTGAAGGAAGCCATCATTCAAACTGTTAGCGTAATATTTGAAGATCCCGGTGTAAAAGAGTTGCTTGTTAAGCTTTACCAGAAAGGTATGTTTTGTTGTCTTTTGTAACATATGAACTCATCTTTCTTAATGCACATTGTATTGGTTTGGAGATATGGTCTGTCACTCTAGCCACCATCATTCAATGCCTTAATGTCATTAAAATTTATGATGTATAGTTTGATTTTTGTTTGTCCTTTCATATCTTGCTTTCAAGACATTATTGCATACAATCTACATATAGTTTACTCCAATTATTACGCATCATTTCTTTTAAGTTGTCTGAGTTTTTAGGAAATTGATTTCATATAGCCACATAATTCTCAGATTTCATCGAACAAATGACACCTTTGATAATCTGTGATATGATCCTAATTTGGTATTTGTTTTCATAACTTTCTAGTGACTCTCTTTTATTAGCTGATTGATATGCCCACCACAAAGTTGCTTTTGTCAATTCCAGATTGGTATGAAGGCCTGGTAACAGAGTATTTAGTCGCAACATTTGGTGATTATTTTGGAGACATCAAAATGTATGCCTTCTTTTTCTTGTGGATTATTTAGGTGGTATGGTTCACTGAATTATTATTTTTATTGTTTAACCTATTCCTGACTTCTTTTCCACTGCATCTGTACAGCTTAACAATTTTATTTGTTTATTCCTATCCAACTATTTAATTTCAAGGAAACTTTCTACGGCATATCTGAGTCATGCCTTTTTCTTTGTGCAAACTTGTTCCATTACTTAGCTAAATTCTCTAGCCAGTATTATCTATCGTACAATATTCACAGAATGCTATTTTTCATGATGTTTCCTACTATGGCACACAATCAATACCTCAGTATTGTCCATGAACGATAGCCAATCATCATTTTGATCATAGCTATGTGATTCTTTTTGGAGCACCTCAGGTGCAAATACGTACCTTTTAACTTTGTCCACTTTGATGCAGTAGAAGAACTTGTTTTGATTTTGATTATGCACAAAAACAAATTCTTAATGTTTTATATGCACTTACTTTAGAGTTCGCTCCCTTTTTAAAATTAAGCTCGTCTTTGTTAGGTATATTGAAGACAGATCATTTAGGAGGTTTGGGGAAGCTTGCCTAGAGGAAACAATTGTGATTTATGTTGATCATTTGCTTACACAGGTTGCACCAATATGCTCTATTAGATTACTTACCGTAGTGCTTTTTGCTAAATTAGATGTGATCGCACTAATATCTTACAAGTATTATGATTGCCTTGATAGAAAAATTATATTAGAGAGGAAACTATTGAGAGGATGAGACTAGATGAAGAGGTCCTTATGGATTTTTTCAGGGAGTATCTCAGTTTAACAGTATGTATTCTGTTTCTGTGTACTTTATTTAGTTTGTTCAATTAACAATTTGTCACTTTCATGTAAACTTTTTTTACATGTTATCATTTTGGTTTTATCTGATTTTGTCTAATCATAGTTATTTTTCTGCAGAAAGTTGAAAACAGAGTGAGGATTCTGAGTGATCTTAGAGAGCTGGCTTCAGCTGAAAGCCTGGATAGTTTTACCCTTATATACACAAATATTCTTGAGCATCAGGCAGATTGCCCAGTAATATTCTCATCTAATCATTTTTATCTAAAAATTTCATACTTAAATTGGCAATTGTTATGCCATTTATTAGTAATTCAAACTAAAGAGCTTGTTGGAGTTTCAAGTTAGAATTGTGCCCTCCATGTAGATATATATTTCTTGTACTTATGTACACTTCATGCAGGCTGAAGTTGTGGAAAAACTTGTTGCATTACGAGAGGGTATTCCGCGGAAGGAAGCCAAGGAGGTAATCATCTTTTTCATTTTTATTTTGATTATTTACTTAATCAAAAATCGTGTACTCATCCTAATGATACTCTGTAGACAACCAGAATGAACTATTTGTCTCATGAGCAACCTATAATTTCAAGTTTGTTATCTATCGGCTCAATCTATAAAGCATAATTGTAATATTGAAAAGTATCAGTGCTGGTTCCGTCTAACTTTGCGAGATATGAAAATCCTGATATCTCCATATATAGCTGGTTATCCAATATTTCACAATACGTTGGCTCTAAACGTGCATTCGGTTTTTACTATCTACAGCTTTGAAAATATAATACAAGTTCTATACCAGAATAAGATTTCAGGATCATTTGTCAAGATTCACATGTTAAATATATATAAAGATTCAAGGTGGTAAGATGTGTTTGCTTATTTGTCTAGGTGGTGCAAGAGTGCAAAGAAATATATGAGAACTCACTTGTAAACGGTAACCCTCCAAAGACAGGATTCCTCTTCGGTAGGGTCAAGTGTCTGGCAGCACCCAAAGGCTCAATATGGAGGAAGCTTGGTCAATAAGCAGTCATGGTTGCATGGAGCTACTTCACCATGCAACTACATAGCTACTGTAGTATTCTTTTATGTTAATTCTTCTCAATCTTTTTTATCACTTCATTCCATGCAATTTTCCGATGGCATCTCATCTGAATATTTGAATCTCTGTTGCAAATAGAAATATTAGTGACAGTTGTATTATTTCATTGACTAAAGTTTGTTGTACCTTATAAACTGTGGATATTTAGAAATCTAAAGATGATGCATGCGTATTTTTATTGATAGATTGACTGATCTAGTCTGTTGGTCACTGGCTTCATATTGAAGTAAATTAAAATCCAAATATAGAGAAGTTATTATTCTCTCGTGCTTCTAAGTTTAGTAAACTTTTTGATATAAAAAAGCTTACTAGAAATCTAGCTTTATGACTTGTACATTTCTACTTAGTCAACAAGGGCATGGAGAAAAGTGTTCTCTTTTAGCTTTGTTGGTCTTACAATCATGACACACAAACCCTTGGGCTCTACCCTAGGTGTCCAAAGTGCCAAAGGTGCGAAGTTTGGATGCATAACACATGGTGGGCTTGATCTCACCAAGGTATCAATGGTCATTAGGGTTTTTGAGCATTCTGGTCGATCACACTGAATAATCTGGTCTACCAAATTCGGTATTTTGATTAAATGATCAATTTGATCAAGTCTGATAGGTCAAAATTAAGGTTAAATGTGTCTTTTGCTTAACTTAATTTGTCAACTTTGGTCAATTAACTAAGTTATGTCAAATTCAGTTAAAAGGGTATTTGGCTGGGCTTTACAAAGCAGTTTATAAGTTATTTTTGAGCTTATAAACTCTTAAAATATGTTTGTAAAATTTTTTATATATAAACTGCTAAAATAAGTTATTTGACATGTTAAAAAAAAAAGATCTTACTTTTTTCAAAATGATTTTATTTTAATAATTTTTTTCTTTAAAATATTTTTATATAATTTCATTAATCTCCATCGTATCCTCCATATATTTTTATAAATTTAATAAATCTCTCTCTGCGCCGATTTTTTTTCTCATCGTCATCTTCTTTTTCCAGCGCACGAAGTCTTCGACACTTCCATTTCTTCTTTCCCCGGTGCACAAATTCTTTGACTCGGTTATAATTTATTTTTTTCTTTTAATTTTTTTCTATATCCTTATTTTTCTGTCTATATTCATTTCTTCTCTCTTCGATGCACATTTTTTTTTGTCTAAACTATTAACTATTTTTCTTTTTTTTTATAAGTTTAACATTTATTATAAAATTGTAAACTAGTTTGTGTTTATATATATATATATATTATTTACATTACCTTAAAAGTATTATACCATTTTTGACAATTTTATTAATAAAAAAATCTTATAATACTAAACACATCAAAATCTTAAGTTGTTTAAATAAGTTTATCCAAACACTTTAATAGCTTATTTTAAAATAAGACCTAATAGCTTATAAGCTCCTAAAATAACTTACAAGTTGTATGAGTTTATAAGATGCTTTTAATAAATTTAGCTAAATATCCTCTAAATCAAGTGTCCAATTGAGTATTATATAGAATTCAGTAGCGAATATAGCAAAGATAGTTTTTACAAAATATTTCTTTTGAAAACATATCCAACCAGTTGTCTCAAACTTCTTGTTCATGAATTAGGCAAAACTTCTTGACAAGGTTAGTCATCCTAGTGATCAATGTTTGTTTATATCTTGGTTCATGTTGATGAACAATGATAAGCATCTAGAACCAATAGTGATTCCTAGCATCGCACCTTGTCTACATGTTTTAGTATACAATCAAGTTAACCTTAGGTTTTTATGAGATGCAAATGACTTGTCTAAATCTATAAGATCATGTTGTTCTATAGTAAATCCTACTCTAAATCCATAATAAAAAGAAAAAAGACGGTATAAATATTTAAAAAAAGAAGTAGAATCCCTAGTCTATTAAGTTCATTCCTAGTTCTCTTTTAAGTATATTTAAATCAAATTTAGTTAATGATTTTGTAAAGATGCCGGATAGGTTAGACTTAGAATTGACATAGTTAAATGCAATGCCTCTTCTTCAAATTATATGGTCTTGAACAAAATGATATTTAACTTCTTTGTGTTTTGTATGCACTAAATTTTTTATTGAGTTAATTGTGCAAATATTATCACATAACACTTTGATATTTATGTAATTAATTTCATAATTTTTTAAAGTATGAATCATCCATAATTATTGTGAGATACGATGTCCCAGTTATGTCACTTGACACGACCATGCTCCAAAGTCGAGTAGACCTAGCCATCTAGCCAGCCAAGCCCAAGCCATGACATGGCCGTGTCATTCAATACGACCGTGTGTAAACAGAGCCATCAAGCTGAGCCTACACATGACTTGGCCGTGTCACTTGACACGATCGTGCTCTAAAAAAGTGGCGCCACCTCTAATTTGGCCAAGCGAACCCGTGATCGGGTTGTGTCTCATGACACGACCGTGTAGCTCCCGAATATTAGGGCACAGGTGTGCTTTAAGCACAAGGTCATGCCGCTGCCAACATCCCCAAACCCTTCTTTCCATCTTCCTTCAATACCCTCAATCCCTCTTACTCCTTCTAACTCATCCCTCACACCTTTCCCACCCCTCTAGAGATTTCTACTCATCTTGGACTTAACTTCGCCCCATTCAAAACGTTGGCTCGAATCATCTCTAAGAAGAAGGAGACATCAAGACAAAAAGGAAAAGGAAAGCTTGAAGCCTCAAGGGAACCAAATGCACGCTTCAAAGGTATATCTAACAACTTTGGAATTGATTTTAAATACGATGATAAAAAATGTAGATTTGATTGTTTGGTGAAGCATTCTATTGTGTGTACCAAATACTTTGATGTTAAAATCTTGGATGTTTTAAAGATGATATAGAATGAATTTTTGAGAAAATGGGATGGAAAACCGTTATATATACGAACTATCCAACATTTTCTAGATTAGTTTTGGAATTTTTAAGTTTCATTAATTTCCAAGATATTCATGGGGATGGGATAGTTACATTTTGACCATTGAATGATGACTATATATGAACTCTTGATGATTTTAATGCATGCTTCGATTTTCCAAATGAATGAGCAAAATTAATTCTGCCTATTTTTTACCGTCACACTATATGGATAGAAATTAGTGGACAATCTGGGTTTAATACATCCTCCTCTAAGGCTACTAACATCATTAACCCAATCCTTCATTATCTTCATTTAGCTTTGAGGAATACAATATTTGGACGTGGTGATTGCGATGAAACAGTGTGTGAAATTGAATTATATTTTTTATGGGTTATATTCGAAGATATTCCTATTATCTCGGGATTTTATTTCTTGAAATACCTTGTGAAATTGGGAAAATCTCCTTTAATTAGTCCTATTGTTTTGGGAGGGTTAATTGCCCATATTGTAGTATTGGGTTGTGACTTAAAAGGAATAGAAATGGCAGATAGCACTTCTGGAATTGATCTTGATACATGTTTGGCATTACACATGAAACGACGGGATGGGTATGACTACAGTCTTCTTTTAAAACATAATTTTTTGTTACATTTGCCTAACCCTGAATTAACCACTGTTCGCATTAAGAATAATTGGTTACTATCTAATGCCAATAAACAACCCATTACCCTTCCCATAAAACCCTTCACTGATATTCCTTCAAGTAGACATGATCTTTGCTAGATTTAATTTTCATGAGTTTCGCCCTATCTTAAATGATCTTCATCATGATCGTGATTTGTATTAAAACCTATTAGAAGAACATAAAGTGATGTCAGATGAACAATTCCAATGTTTGCGTGACTGTTTAAGAGTGAGAAGAAGTTATCTAAGGTAATAATTGAAATTATGAATGACCTAAGGTGTGAATGGAAGATAAAACAGGATTTTAGGGTATTCATGAGATTAACTTATATGGAAATGGATGCCATATATAAGTATCATAGGTTCTATGAAACTAGACAGCATTAACATCCTTTTGTAACTACGTTCTTAGGTTTTTGTGATTGTACACCACTTCCACCTTATTAATTTCATTGAGACGATGAAAATCTCAAGTTTGGGGGGATTATACATATGTACATATGTTCATTATCTAGACTATGTTGTGTTGTGTTTTGATAGCGCTAGTATGTTTAGTGAGCTATTTTTCTCTATCTCTAGTAGTATGAAGTGAGTATTGCATTATATTGAGAAAATTTTAAGAAATGGTTTAATTTAAGGATCTCATCTTACTATGCCTAAGTTTGGATAGTTGAAAACTCTAAAAATAGTCATGATTTATAAAACTTGTTAGTACTTGTATACTCATGGTGATCTCCCGAATTATATCTTGGTTACTAGATGATGCTTGAATCATGTAAGCTTACTTGGAAAAATCAAAATATCCCTACATTTGCATTGTTTTGTATATGTGTTAGTGCTACATTTAAAACAAAAAAAAATATTTTAATTGAATAAGGGATATAAAAAATAGTATCGTAAGTGGAATCTAACAATTTACACCTTTGAGACTGAGTTAGGTTACTGGGAAAATAAATGCTAAGTTTCCTTTGATATCGAGCACGCCTTTGAGATCTTGGGTAAATTGGGAGGGATGAACCAAGCATGTGGTAGGTAAGTATATATCTTTGGGAACACGAGGAATACGGTTAGATGACGACTTGACTATGCTTTGGGATCGATACTTAAAAAAATTTAGGTCACTCATCACACTATGCATGAGATCTTAAATTTAGACTACACACTTGAGTTACTCTATGATTATGCTCACCAATGAAACTAGTTGATAGAGTTAGATGGATTCACTAGGGATTATGATGCACTATACAAGCACATGAATCTAGATTACATAGTTTTACTTGATGGTAAGAAAAGGTTTAAGTCTGGGGTGTGATGTGCGTAGTTTGTATACACTTTTATCTATGTTTTAACAGACATCTACTTGCATTTCTTGATAATGATCTATGCTATTGTACCTCATTTTATCATTATTTCAGCTTTATTGCCCGCTTTACCGGAAATATGCTCTTTGTATGTTTTCTTGATTGATAAGATGCGATTCGAAGAAGAAATGACACAAAACACACCTCTGAGACATGCAAGAACAGGAGCCAAGGTTAAGACATGGGAGGTTGCCACATGAGGTCTTGAAGTCGAAACTCGGCGTATTCGAGCATATACCTCCTTCATGCTTTAACCATTTGCACTAATTACTAGTAGTCACCCGTGATTTACCTCCTCCGTATTGGCCTAGGGACCGGATGGCGGGGGTGAGCGAATCACTTTTTGTCACAAGAACAGGAGCCAAGGTTGGTCGTGCCCCCTGGAACTACCGTGCCTCCCACCAGAGTCATGCTAAGACATGAGCGTGGCCCCTGGTACGGTTGTGTCTGCTACTTGGAGGTCATGTACTAACAATAGGCCAACAGGGAGGCGGTCGTGTGGTCTCACACTATCGTGCCTCCCTTGCTGTGAAGATCTAGGATATGGTTGTGCCCCCTAGCACGGTCGTGTCACTCATCAAATGAAGAGAAGGCTCCAGTCAAAGCCAACAGGGAGGCGGTAATGTGGTTGTTGGTGCAGTTTGCACTAATAGTCAAACTTTAGTTTTGATAAATGACAAATAAGTAAAGTTAGACCTCGTGTGATCTAACAGATCTGTGGAG
>JBAMIE010172600.1:0-14839 GCA_037177295.1 Kaempferia parviflora | reverse complement strand
GATTGGGCAGGTTCTAAAATGGATAGAAGGTCTACTTCAGGTTATTGTATTTTTGTTGGAGGAAATTTAGTCTCATGAAAGAGTAAAAAACAGAATGTTGTGTCACGATCCAGTGCAGAGTCAGAATATAGGGCTATGGCACAGTCTGTACGTGAGATGATATATAGATAATATGGATATATCAGTTGTTGATTGAAGCAGGACGTAAAATTTCAGTACCAATAAAACTGTGGTGTGATAATTAAGTCGCTATTCACATTGCATCAAATCCTGGGTTTCATTAGTGAACTAAGCATATTGAAATTGATTATCATTTCATTCGTGAAAAAATTCAACAAGGCTTGACTACTACAGGATACGTGAAAACTGGAGAGCAACTAGGGGACATCTTCACAAAAGCATTAAATGGGGTTCAAGTTGATTATCTTTGTAACAAGTTGATTATCTTCACAAAAGCAACTATGGAATTGGAGCAATGTACAAGTTAGATTGAGCAAAATGTTCAAGAGAATGAATTCAAGGAGCTGTTGTAGGCATAATTTGAATCAGAATTGTTGAATCTGCAATCTGAACTTCTGTGTAAGTCATGATACTTGATGGAACTGTGGCGTATCAAGCAAATTGCAGGTAATGTGCTCGATGGGTTTTACAAGTGCATGGAGTTTGATTTGATATTGTATGAAATGCTATACGGGCCTTGCAGTACAAAAGATCCTTATTGATTCACAATATCTGTAATTGAAATCTGTAGTAGGCTAGTAGCAGATTTTTACAAAAACCAGCATGAAAATGAATTTTAGACTTCTGAAATTCAGTAGGTTGCTGAGATTTAATCTGATCTCTGATCAAACTGTTGATTGCTAGAGTTGTTTTTTTTTTTAGAATTTGCAGAATTATATGTTACTTATTGGATAAACATGTTGCAGTAATTGCTGTATCAAATCTATAAATCTGTAATTGCAGAAATTTCAGAAACTGAAACAGTGAGTTAGCTATTGCAATCAAATGAAAGGAAATAGGATTGGGATCTCAATTGGTGCCACAGCTAATAAAGAAACAGCTATGAGTGGAAATGAAGGGAAGAAGGTGGAATTACAAAAGGTGAAAACAGTGACAAAACATAATATTTGGAAAAGCTGGAAACTAAGCTCTGTGCAGAGTTGTATCAGTATGTTAACTGGGTTTTCTGATAAAAAGGAATTGAAGGCATGCATAATTTGGATGAAAGTTTATAAAGAGGATCTATGGAGGAACTAAGCTTCAAAGTTTGTTTTGGAAATTCTAACAAATCAGAGAAGTGAATGTAGTAAAAGCAGGGAACAAAACAGAAATTTAGATTTAGATTGAATGAGTATCAAGTATGTATCAAAATTCTTGGAGCAGTAATAAAACATTGAGAAATTTAAATGAAGCTCTTGTATTCTCGGTAACAAATGGTGTTCCGTTCTTGCCTTGACTTCCACAAGGTGATTTTTACAGAAATCTGAAATCAAAATTATTGAAGATGCTGCTGAAACAGAATTTTTATGCTGCAACAGAATTGCTGCGGCTGAAACTGAAGTTTTCTACTGAAATAGAATTGCTGAAGCTACTGCAACTGATTACTGAATTGCTAAAGATGTTGCTGAAATCTGAAATCTGAAACAGATGTTGCTGCAAACTGAAGCTGAAACAGAAACTTTCAGCCAACGGATTTTTAACCATCTCAAACAGAAATTTTCTAATTAAGATAGACAACGGGCAGCGGCGGATTCGTCGCGCGAGCACTGCGGCGGCGGCGGACTCGTCGCGCAAGCCCTACGACCGCGGTGGACTCGTCACGCCAGCCCTACGACAATGGTGAGGAGGCGAAGGTGACGGCGGCTGCGGCAGAATCGCGACGGCGACGGCTACAGAATCGCGATCGTGAGTTGACGCGAATAAGAAGTTAGGTTTTATAACATCTTTTAATTAAAATTATTATAAATATATAATATATAATTTCTAATTAATTATTATAATTCTAAAACATATTTTTATTAAAATATAAAAAAATTAAAGTAAAAAAATAAATAATTCATATAATATATTGTTATATAATTTAAAATAATTTTAAAAATAAACTTTAAATTATTTTTATAAATTAAAAATAGATTAAAATTTTATAAAAATATTTAAAATAGTTTTAAAATTTTATAAAATTATTTAAAATAATTTTAAAATTTTACAAATAATTTAAAAAATAATTGTTAAAATTTTCTAATAAATATATAAAAATTTTAATTGAATTTGATTTTAGAATTAAATATAACCTATATATATATTTTTTAGAATATTTATAAACTATAAATTATATAACTATATATTATATAAATAAATAATTTATATAATTATTAAATATAAATTATAATATTTATGTTAATTTATATAATTATTATAGATAATAATAATTTTTATCTTATAAACAAGATTTGGAACAGTAAATAATTAAATATTAACATATTAAGCTATCTACTTTTTAGATTTTTGGTTTCTGATTGAAACACATTTTTTTTAATAAGAATGTCTACCTATTCTTTATTTTAAATTTTTGGTAAAGGTATACCAACAAGTTACATAAAATTATACTACATCCAAGTCTTATATATATATATATAGTATCGAAACCCTATCGGCACGGCACGGTACGATACCGAAACCGTATCGTTCCGGTCTTGGACCGAAACCTCGGCACGGGTCGAGATTTTAAACCTTGGTTTGGACATAGGTAGATGCATCAGCTTCAACGAGTAAACCTACGCGGTATCTTTTGACACACATGAAAAATGTGGTTTCAAACTTTCATTTTGGTTCTGCAATTTGGGATTTAATGTTCAACCTTACATTTATTAGCCAGACAATTATGTAGGCTCAAGTAAAATGAATTCAATCTGATCATTCTCTCTCTCTCTCTCTCACAGTTATTATGATACAAGTGATATCTCGTAACTTTTTTCAGGGAATGTTTGTTCTCAGCAACATTGCAGCCTGGAGTGATTTTGATAAAGATTTAGTGACAGATTATCTTATTGCCTACGATGATAATCACAAGCCCTCACTTGCAATCAAGTACTTGCAGAGCAACGATAAGTCTCTTCGATTGGCTTCTCTTTGGTGCTTGTTGAACCTGACAAATCCGAGCAGTCCTGGCTCATCCAGAAGGGTTACAAAACTTCAAACTGCAGGGATAATTTTTCAGCTAAAGTCTATGCTTAATGATCCCTGTTCGGATTGCAAGGTCTAAATTTCCTTTTCCATCTACACCTTTAGCTGAAGAGATTTTCAATCCCTAACTTCTCAAAACCTAATTTGCAGCTAAGATTACGAATGATTCTCGAGCAATGTACAGAGTTTGAGACATCTCAGGCATGATTAACATTTTCCACACTCAGTGCAGTAGCATTCTTGTACTTTCCATTTGAGGGGCAGGCCACCGTTACCAAAGTTTTGCATTTTGAGCACTTATGAGAGGTTATATTCACCATCCAAATGATTCGATGAGTTCATTGAATTTTATAAGCTTACATTCACCAAGATCTATCATTGTTGCATTTCTTTAGGCAGGTGAGTTTGTAGATCAATATGCAGCTTTTGAAGGGATCGATCGCGACTACCTGATACCCATTTTCTTGTCAATCCCGGTTGGATGTACCCTGCAGTGCCTTTCCCTCTTTGTTGTTTAACTTGCATTTCTCATTTTTTGTGGGTGATGTTACTCGTATGAAAATGGTTAATACATAGCTTTTGAATGAGTGAAGCTCTTAACCAGAACAAAAGTAAAATTTCCTGTGTTTTTTTTTCCTCCTCTTGTTCAATTAATCTAACCCTCGGTCGTGTTATTCATCGTCCGATATATTAAATGGGAAAATATCACATTGCAAATTCAAGAAAATCACACTCTACCTTTGATCATTTGTCCTGCGGTGGTGGGTCTCTTTATCTTCCTCACTCAAGCACAGCACTACCACATCACAACAAAAGAACTCCTTTTCGTCACGCCTGCTGCGAGTACTCTCCACCAGCACAATCTCCTCTTTACTGTCCGATGAATTCCCGACCATGATCATGGAAAGCCTTGTTGATCCTTCTCAAAATCCAGTCAACAACAGGGAATCCAATTCAAATTCTAAAGAAGGCTGATAATCTGACACACAGCAGCAAACCTACCCAGGAACTACGCTTCAGTTTCAAAGCTTCATCAGTCTCTTACACTCAAATTTTACGCACAAACACACAAACAAAAAAAGAACAAACAGAAAAAAAATACAATAACACTCTGCAAGAATGATGCAGCATGCGAAGGAATTAAGAAAACAATTCCCAGCTCTAAAAAGTAGCTGTTGAACTCACTCGCCAATCTATAGAAGGACAGTAGGATATGGTGCTATATGATCTCATGCAGCGCGTAGAGGAAGAAGAGGTCGAGGTCCGGCAAAGTGAAGAATGAGATTGAGGGAGATGTGTTCGGGTGCAAGTTGGTGGCGGCGGTGGTGATCTTTCTCTTTTTGGGTGCCGGAGGGCAGCTGAGCTGCTCCGGTATCCTTGATTTCTTTGTCTTTGGAGTGGAGTAACCAGCGACGTGAGCAACTGTGCTTTCCTCTTCCAAATTTAAAGGCATAGCTTCCCTGGAGCAGCCACCATCCCTGAGATCGTCTGAAGGCTTCTTCTTCTTAAAGTGCCCAGGATAGGGTTTGCAGTGGCTCTTTCTTCTTCCTGGCCTAAAAGCTGGAGCCATCTTAACTGAATATGCAAGAGAAGTTCTCATCAAAAACACAATTTTTTTTTTGTTTCTTCTTCAAACTCTAACTAGTTTCTGCAAGCGTTGCAAAGCAGATTGACGACAGTATGCAGTGTAAGCACATGCTGACAGTATTCTAATGTAAACTAACAAACAACTACTTAAACCTGCACAATCTAGGAAAATTTCCAGTGAAGAATCTGAAGAATTTCCGGAGCAGAGGATGAGAGGAATGAAGTAGAGAAGCAGTTAGTTAATCAATGGACGCTCGATAGGTCTGGAATATATGAAGTAGAGAAGGCAAGAAAGCACAGGGTGAGCCAAGGCTTTTGAAGATGAAACCAACCTTGGGTTGAATGAAGGAAGGGTATCCTAGGCCACATGGAAAGAGATGCCCTCTTATGCAAAAATATTTCAGTGTCGTCGTTAAATTTAAGGATATGCATTTTTTACCCCAAAATATATTGGTGAAGATAATTTTATATATTAATTGACCTTGGACAAATAGATAATTATAAAGTCAAGGTGAAATAAAATAATGACCAAGTTAAATCATATCAATCGAGTCTTTCTACAATAGGTGATTACCAACCTAATATTATAATATAAATATATCTAGTATGCTCGCGGCTTAGCTTAGGTAAATTAACTCATAAATTTCTTTTAATGAGTAATAAAAATTGACTATTATCTTCCCAAACCAAATATTATATTTGTCTCCGGGATCTGATTGAATTGGCAAATCCAGTGTATTATGAGTTATTATCAACAGGGTAAAAGTTGAAATCTTAATAAAGGAAAAAAAAAAAAACTCTGGCTTTTTACTGAATGGTATAGGTAAAATTTTAAAATTATTAAATCATATAGATAAATTTTAAAATGATAAAATTACGTATCCATTTTTTATTTTACCCTTATCAGTAAGACTGATTTTTTGGATCAGTCGAATCGATTCTGTTCTGTGCAAAATCGTCTCAATTCGAACAAATCAGTTTGACTGATTTTGAAATCAGTCGACTAATTTCGAAATCAGTTGAACTGATTTTTTTTTTTTCAAAATCAATTGGTTGATAGACCAAATGACCTTGGATTGACATAAAACTAGATTACATGTGTTCTTCTAACTCTCCTGATTATATTTATACTCTCAAATATCAATTTGACATAATATATTGATACTAATGAAATTTTAAACACGACTGTATTTGAACATTTTAATTTATGTTTAAACATTCATTGCTCTCAATATATTAGGTCAAATTGATATTTGAGGGCATAGACATTATCAAGAGAGGTAGACGAACATATAGAATCTAGTTCCATATCAATCCGATATCGTTTTGTCCATCTATCAGTTTTGGGCAAAAATGGTTGATGGGCCAAATGACCTCGGATTGACATAAAATTAGACCTTATATGTTCTTCTACCTCTACTGATTAGTTCCATGCCCTTAAATGTCAATTTGACTTAATATATTGAGAGTAATAAATTTTTGAACATGAATATATTTGAAAATTTTAATTTGTGTTTAAACATTCATTGCTCTCAATATATTGGGTCAAATTGATGTTTGAAGACATAGACATAATCAAAAGAGGTAGACGAATACATAGAATCTAGTTTTTATGTCAATCAGATATCGTTTAGTCCATCAGTCGATTTTGGGCAAAATTAGCTGATGGACCAAAGACCTCGGATTGACATGAAACTAGACCCTATATGTTTTATTCTTCTACTGATTATATCCATGTCCTTAAACGTCAATTTGACTCAATATATTAAGAGTAATGACTTTTTAAATATGAATATATTTTAAAATTTCAATTTGTGTTCAAACATTCATTCTCTCAATATATTAGGTCAAATTGATGTTTGTGGGCATGGAAATAATCAAGAGATGTAAACGAACACATAGCATGAAATTAGATTCTATGTGTTCGTCTACCTCTCTTGATTATGTCCATGCCCTCAAACATCAATTTGACCTAATATATTGAGAGCAATGAATGCTTGAACACAAATTGAAATTTTTAAATATATTCATATTTAAAAAGTCATTACTCTTAATATATTGAGTCAAATTGATGTTTAAGGACATGGATATAATCAGTAGAGGTAGAAGAACATCTAGGGTCTAATTTCATGTCAATCTGAGGTCATTTGTCCATCAGCCGGTTTTGTCCAAAATCGGCTGAAGGACTAAACGATATCGGATTGACATGAAACTAAATTCTATGTGTTCGTCTACCACTCTTGATTATGTCCATACCCTCAAATATCAATTTGACCCAATATATTGAGAGCAATAAATGTTTAAACACGAATTAAAATTTTTAAATATATTCGTTTCTAAAAATTTATTACTTTTAATATATTGAGTCAAATTGACGTTTAAAGACATGGATATATAGTCTAGTTTTATGTCAATCCGAGTCGTTTGGTCCATCAGATGTTTGCCCAAAATCAACTGATGGACCAAATGATATCAGATTGACATGAAACTAAATTCTATATGTTCGTCTACCTCTCTTGATCATGTCCATACCCTCAAACATCAATTTGACTTAATTTATTGAGAGTAATGAATGTTTGAACACAAATTAAAATTTTCAAATATATTCATATTCAAAAATTCATTACTCTCAATATGTTTAGTCAAATTGATGTTTAAAGAAATGAATATAATCAGTAGAGGTAGAAGAATATATAAAGTCTAGTTTCATGTCAATCCGAGGTCATTTGGTCCATAAGCTATTTTGCCTAAAATCGGCTGATGGACCAAACGATATCAGATTGACATAAAACTAGATTCTATGTGTTCGTTTACCTCTCTTGATTATGTCCATGCCCTCAAATATCAATTTGACCCAATATATTGAGAGCAATGAATGTTTGAATACGAATTAAAATTTTCAAATACACTCATGTTCAAAAATTCATTATTCTCAATATATTGAGTTAAATTGACATTTAAGGACATGAATATAATCAGTAGAGGTAAAAAAACATATAGAGTCTAGTTTCATGTCAATCCGAGGTCGTTTGGTCCATCAGCCGGTTTTGCCCAAAATCGGCTGATGGACCAAACGATATCAGATTGATATGAAACTAGATTCTATATATTTGTCTACCTCTCTTAATTATGTCCATGCCCTTAAACATTAATTTGACCCAATATGTTGAGAGCGATGAATGTTTAAACACAAATTAAAATTTAGAGCATGGATATAATCATGATAGGTAGAAGAATATATAGGATCGAGTTCATGTCAATTCGAGGTCATTTGGTCTATCAACCGTTTTGCCCAAAATCGGCTTATAGACCAAACGATATCGGATTAACATAAAACTAGACTCTATGTGTTCGTCTACCTCTCTTGATTATATCCATGCCCTCAAACATCAATTTGACCCAATATATTGAGAGTAATGAATGTTTGAACACGAATTAAATTTTTCAAATACGCTCATGTTCAAAAATTCATTATTCCCAATATATTAAGTTAAATTGACGTTTAAGGGCATGAATATAATCAGTAGAGGTAGAAGAATATATAGAGTCTAGTTTCATGTCAATCCGAGGTTGTTTGGTCCATCAGCCAGTTTTGTCCAAAATCAGCTGACGGACCAAACGATATCGGATTAACATGAAACTATATTCTATATGTTTGTCTACCTCTCTTGATTATGTCTATGCCCTTCAACATCAATTTGACCAAATATATTGAGGGCGATGAATATTTAAACACAAATTAAATTTTTCAAACACATTCGTGTTCAAAAATTCATTATTGTCAATATATTAAGTCAAATTGACATTTGAGAGCATGAATATAATCAGGAGAGGTAGAAGAATACATAGGATCTAGTTTCATGTCAATCCGAGGTCATTTGGTCTATCAACTAATAGATTTTGAAAAGAAAAAAAAAGATCAGTTCAACTGATTTCAAAATCAGTCGACAGATTTCAAAATCAATCGAACTGATTTGTTTAAATTGAGACGATTCTGTATACAACAGAATTGATTCGACTGATTAAAAAATTAATTGATTGACAAGGATAAAATGAAAAATAGATATATGATTTTATTATTTTAAAACTTATCTATATGATTTAATAATTTTAAAATTTTATTTACACGATTTGATAGAAAGTAAAAAAAAATCTCCTCCATTTCATAATCGATTATACGAAACCGCTGAGCAGCAAATTCCATGCGTTTTACTGCCACGTATAACTGTACTCAACAAAATAGCCCTTTGCTCGCCAACCTGGAACCTCTTCATCACCCACATGGCGATTTGGGCCAACATTTACAGTCCCCTACAATCTTACGCGTTTTCCAACTCTACACTGTGACTAGGCAACTCAATGGGCCCCTGCACAGATTTGTCCCGGAGAGGAAGGTAGTTTAACAAATGTGTTCGCCTTATTTCTAGCTTTACTAGTGGCGAATCGCCTCCTAAACCCTCTTTTAGTTGAAGTTTCCAATTCGAGCGTCGAGGCCGTCTGAGCGCCTATCCTCGGTGAACCGCAAGTCAGTGTGGCATTGGATCCGGTTAGTTGCAGTCGTCCTTGGAGAGGATCCCGCCGCTGTCGCTTCTTATTTGAAGTTCACACTCCTTTGTTTTCATTTACCATCTCCATTGATGACGTTGATGAGCTCTGGAGCCCTTAGGAAAATGGTGGATGGAGTAGAGGGAGCGTCGTGTTGTTATCGGCTCCTTCGTTAGAGCGTCTCTTTCTCCGCTCCCATCTCCTCCTCTATTCTCCTTTGAATTCCAGTCAGTGGCGATTGTGCTCTTGTAGCGAGATTCTCCCTAACGGCCGTTCTCTTTCGCTTCGGCAATGGCAGGAACTGGAGGAGACGGGGAGATGCACGGGAGGAGAGGCTAGTTTGGTGTCTCCTTTGAGCGATCTGCCATTAAAAGTGAGATTTTTCTTCATGTTCTTGAAAAAAAAAGTTTTTAATGAGAATGGGTTGACCGTGAGATAGATTTGCTCAATTGACGTATGATGGTGGTTTTGGTTTAATCGTTCTGGACGTTTTGCACTGTTGTATTGACAGATTGCGTGTGTTTTTGATAGGGGAAGATGTTTGGTCAGATTTAAGATTGTAACATTTGAGTTATTTGTTACGCAGATCCGAAGCACTTTGCTGGAGAATTACCCATGGAGGGCGAAGTAGAAAAAGGGGTATGATCGTGCCTCCCAGAAATCTCGCCCTTTCTCTCTCGCGCTCACGCGTTGCTTAAGCTTAAATGTGTTCAATTTTTAGATGGAGTTTCTGTATTCCTAAGCATCATTCTCTTTGTGATTGATGGTTGACTCAATATACCTTTGACCGGACGCAGATACCTCTGAAGCACTCTGGTGGCCAGGTGTGCCAGATTTGCGGCGATGATGTTGGCACAACGGTGGATGGTGATCAATTTGTTGCATGTGATGTTTGTGGGTTTCCTGTTTGCAGGCCGTGCTATGAATATGAGAGGAAGGATGGGAAGCAGTCGTGTCCCCAGTGCAAAACCAAGTACAAGAGGCATAAAGGTTTTGATCTGCATCTGAACCAATCTGCATTCATGTGTCATTCAATTTGCTCCTGGACTTAATTGCTCTGGGCCAATTTTTTTTTCTTTCAAATCTTTGAATGAAATTTGAAAAATTTTAGTTGGTTCAAGTGTTCTGTTGTTATGCGTAGGAAGCCCTACTGTTCATGGAGAGGAGGGTGATGATGCTGATGTTGATGATGTGAGTGATTTTAACTATCCGACTGGCAAGCAGGATCAAAAGCCAAAAATTGCTGAACGAATGTTGGGTTGGCATCATGAACAGGGGGGAGAAATTGGTCCTCCAAAGTATGATAGTGGAGAGATCCCTCGCAATCACATTCCCTTGCTCACTCATAGCCAGGGGGTATGCCTTAATTATACCATTTCCGTTACTGTCTCCATGCCCTTTGGATGAAAAACTGTGTGATAATGTTTTTTTTTATTGTTTTCTGTAGCTTTCAGGGGAACTGCCGATTCAATCACCTGATCATATGATGTCCCCAGGTAGAGGTGGAAAGCGTGTTCATCCACTACCTTTCCGTTCGCGTATGTAACTTAAACTTGATTTTACGGTTATTTATTTATGTTGTACTCCAAGTTGATATTTACTTATGTTTTACTATTTATTATTAAGGTGTTCTATTGTTATCCTTTTACCTTATTCAGCTAGCACATCTAGAGAATTTGGTACGGTTGCCTGGAAAGAGAGAGTAGATGGATGGAAGATGAAGCAAGACAAGAATGGTGGGCCAATGACCAATGGCACTAGTCATCCTCCTTCTGAAGGCAGGGGAGCTGGTGATATTGATGCAACTACTGATTATAATATGGATGATGCTTTATTGTGAGTTATTTAACATTTTGTCTCTTCTTTGGAGTAGATTTATTAACCTATTGATTTTTTTTTCCCATTCATTTGGTTTCTTGAAAGAAGCAAAAAGTTTGTAAATAGCATAATAGTTAACATATTGAGTTATTGGTGTTGTTTGTGCTATAACTTCATTAAGCATGTTACACAATGCATAATGATGTTGGAAGGCCTATAGAGAATTTAGGGAAAGAAATATTATATTGCATTATATTTCATATAGAATAATTACATTATTTATAAACTCAACATAAAAATCCTAAACATGATTAGTTCTATCTATAAAAAAATAGGTATAAGACTAAGTATGCCTTTGTGTAGGTCATATCTTAATCCAATAATCCCTCTCATGTTGTAGCATAGATAATGAAACGAAAGACAATTTTCATGCAAGCCAATAAAATTAAAAAAAAAAAAATCAAGGAGCACACAACAAATGATCCGATTAGTTGATGGAGCATGCAAGTGATGATCTCTTCATTCTTAGATCAGCACTTGTGACGCTATTTTGCCTTGCTACTCATGTTTGTACATGAGCCCCACACCAATAGCAAAATACTTATCTTTTATCTTATTTTAACATTCTAATACTGGTTCAACTCCATGGTTGTGTCTAGAGCCTAGCTGATGATCTCTTCTTTATATCACCCTGCTGACCTTTTAACTAGTCAAAAGAGCATATGTGCATCAGCAGCCAGTCTTGTGTTTATTTCTTTACAAAATGAAATTATTTCTTGTCTCATTAATGAAAATGCTGTTCTAAGTGTCGATGTTAAAGCTATAATTATTCTAACATGTCCTATCTTTGGCCCATTTATTTGTACTTAGTTCTCATTTTAAGTGTAAGTTGTTATGCAGGAATGATGAAGCCCGCCAGCCTCTTTCAAGGAAAGTTCCTGTTTCATCTTCCAAGATAAATCCATACAGGATGGTTATTGTGTTACGTCTTGTTATCCTCTGTGTTTTCCTCCACTATCGTATCACAAATCCAGTTCGCAATGCCTATGCTTTATGGTTATTATCTGTAATATGTGAGATATGGTTCGCTATATCTTGGATATTGGATCAGTTCCCCAAATGGTTTCCTGTGAACCGTGAAACATACCTTGACAGATTGGCGATTAGGTATCAAGTTCAGTTTTTTGCTGAGTGTTTCTCCTCCTAAATGGTACATTTAATTGCCCATGCTACGTATTCATTTAGTTTTTTCATTTGAATAACAGATATGATAGAGAGGGTGAACTGTCTGAGCTAGCTGCTGTTGACATTTTCGTCAGTACTGTTGATCCTTTGAAAGAGCCTCCTCTTGTAACAGCCAACACTGTGCTATCGATCCTAGCTGTAGACTACCCTGTCGATAAGGTCTCTTGCTATGTCTCTGATGATGGTGCTGCTATGCTCACATTTGAAGCACTATCTGAAACTTCAGAGTTTGCAAGAAAATGGGTTCCTTTTTGTAAGAAATATAGCATCGAGCCGCGGGCTCCTGAATGGTACTTCTCACAGAAGATTGATTACCTGAAGGATAAGGTTCAGCCTTCATTTGTGAAAGATCGCAGAGCAATGAAGGTCTGGTCTTTGCTTAGCTTTAATAACTTATGCTCTCATGCTTTATATCTTTTCTGACCACACACTTATTTAAGTGCAGAGGGAATACGAAGAATTTAAAATCCGTATCAATGGTCTTGTTGCAAAGGCACAAAAAGTTCCAGATGAAGGGTGGATCATGCAGGATGGCACGCCATGGCCTGGCAATAACACAAGGGATCATCCTGGAATGATCCAGGTTGGTAAATTTCTGTTGTGAAGAACATCCAAGGATATTCTAGTACTTCTGGAATGTGAAAGAAATGTTTTTGATTATAAGTATGCTTAATAGTCTGAATAAATCTAATCAGTCATTTTTTTTTTATACTATTTAACAATAACTTATCTGCATGGTTCAAATTTCAAGATACTTATCGTTCATATTCATCTTCCACAATTAATATTCAGGTTTTCTTGGGTCATAGTGGAGGGCTTGACACTGAAGGCAACGAGCTGCCACGATTAGTCTATGTATCTCGTGAGAAACGTCCAGGTTTCCAACATCACAAGAAGGCTGGTGCTATGAATGCTCTTGTAAGAAAATAAATGCATGGTTGAGTATACACTTTCTGAATACATTGTTTACTTAATATAGTCGACCCCACCTAGTGGGATAAGGCTTAGTTGTTGGTGTTGTTGTTATTGTCGTATTGTTTACTTAATAATATTTTACCTGTTTAAGACACATCTGTCATTTTAAACCATTTTAACCTATATAAACTCTTCCCCAGGTACGTGTGTCAGCAGTTCTTACTAATGGACCCTTTATGTTGAATCTTGATTGTGATCACTACATAAACAACAGTAAGGCTTTGAGAGAAGCAATGTGCTTTCTTATGGATCCAAATCTCGGAAGGCAAGTTTGTTATGTACAATTCCCTCAAAGATTTGATGGTATTGACAAGAATGATCGATATGCCAACCGTAATACAGTGTTTTTTGATGTAAGTACAGATATGCTACAAGCTTCCCATCATAATTCATAGATTGTCTCATCATATCTGTTCCCTATTGTGTTCCTTCTTACTGTCTCTCGTTTTTATATTGCTTTGCATCATAGATCAATTTGAGAGGTCTTGATGGTATCCAAGGCCCTGTTTATGTTGGCACGGGTTGTGTCTTCAACCGAACGGCTTTGTATGGTTATGAACCTCCTATCAAGAATAAGAACAAATCGAAAAATTCCTTCTCTTTTTGCTGTGGAGGTTCCCGTAAGAAGAAATCTAAATCAAACAAGAGAAGTTCAGAAAAGAAAAAGGCAAACAAGCATGTGGATCACACTGTTCCAATATTTAATCTAGAAGATATCGAAGAGGGAGTTGAAGGTAATTATTTTTTAAGGATTTGTAACATACTGTACATCTCATTGTAGGAATTTAGTATGTATCTTATGGTTAAATAGGTGCTGGCTTTGACGATGAGAAGTCACTGCTCATGTCACAAATGAGTCTGGAGCAAAGGTTTGGCCAATCGGCTGTCTTTGTTGCCTCGACATTGATGGAAAATGGTGGTGTTCCTCAGTCTGCGACTCCTGAGTCTCTTTTGAAAGAAGCTATTCATGTCATCAGCTGTGGCTATGAGGATAAAACAGAATGGGGAAGTGAGGTATAAAAAAGGCACATCTGTACCCTTCCTTATTTCTTCATGTCTCACTTTCTTCTGTGCTAAAGTTTATGTCATTTGGTCCAAGTAATGCAACATACAATTCCAGATAAATTACTCGATCTCCTCTATTTACGATTTGTAAAAATCAAATTCAGAGAATAACTTGATTGCCACAACAAAATTGAACTTGAAATGAAGAAAAATGGTCCATAAAATTCAATTTCAACTCATTGACTATAGCTTGCAACATACCTCCATCTGTTGAGGCTCATGCCATTTTGCATTGTAATGAACTTTCTTAGAGTTTGACTTTCCATTTTGCAGATTGGATGGATTTATGGTTCTGTGACAGAAGATATTCTCACTGGATTCAAGATGCATGCCCGTGGCTGGAAGTCAATCTACTGCATGCCTAAGCGCGCAGCATTCAAAGGTTCTGCGCCTATCAATCTTTCAGATCGTCTGAACCAAG
>JBAMIE010172582.1:0-14842 GCA_037177295.1 Kaempferia parviflora | reverse complement strand
GTAGCAGAAGTTTTGGATAAAGCTCCACGAAATGCATCATATACATCACCAACAACACAAAAACAAATTTTGCAAGTCTTGGCCACTAAAGTCAAGAATGTCATTCGAGAAGAAATTGGTGATGCAAAATTTTGTATCATGGTTGATGAAGCTCGAGATGAATCTAAAAAGGAGCAAATGTCAATTGTCTTGAGATTTGTTGACAAAGATGGCTATGTGCAAGAACGCTTCTTTGGAGTTGTTCATGTTAAAGACACCACTGCATCAACATTGAAAGAATGTATCTTTTCTGTCCTATCTTGTCATACTCTTGATGTTCAAAATATTCGAGGGCAAGGTTATGATGGTGCAAGCAACATGCGTGGTGAATGGAATGGATTGCAAGCCTTAATTTTAGGTGAATGTCCTTATGCTTACTATGTTCATTGTTTTGCACATCGTTTGCAATTGGCACTAGTTGCTGCATCAAAGGAAGTTATCCCTATCCATCATTTTTTTACCAAGTTAAGCTCTATTATCAATGTTGTTAGTGCCTCATGTAAGCGTAATGACCAATTAAAAGCTGCTCATGCCTCAAATATTGCTCATTTACTTAATATTAATGAGCTTGAAAGTGGGAAAGGACTTAATCAAATTGGTTCTTTACAAAGGGCAGGTGATACTCGTTGGAGTTCTCATTTGAAATCTATATCTAGTTTGATAAAGATGTTTAGTGCAACATGTGAAGTTTTATTGAATATCATTGAGGATGGAACTACACCTGCTCAACGTGGAGATGCTGATGCAGCTTATGAGGTGCTAACTTCCTTTGAATTTGTCTTTATTTTGCATCTAATGAGGAAGATCTTAGAGATTTCTAATATGCTTTGTCAAGCTTTGCAACTTCAGTCTCAAGATATTTTGAATGCAATGCATCTTGTTTCATCTACTAAGTTGCTCATTCAAAAATTGAGAGATGATGGATGGGATGAATTGGTTGCGAATGTAAAATCTTTCTGTCAAGCAGTTAGTATACATATACTGGATTTCAATGCTCAATATATTACAAGAAGAGGAAGGGCTCGTCATCAACAAGATGAAATTACAGTAGATCATCATTACAGAGTTGATATTTTTAATGTAGTGATAGATTCTCAATTGCAAGAATTGAACAGCAAATTCAATGACAACACAGTGGAGTTGATTATTCTTAGCTCGGCATTAGATCCAAGGGAAATGCACATTTCATTCAGAATTGATGATATTTGCAGATTGGTACAAAAGTTTTACCCCAAAGATTTTACAGAACATGAGATGCTACAATTAAGAATTCAACTTGAGCATTTTGATCATCTGCGGCAACTTCCTGACTTTAGAACATTGACAACTATTTCTGATTTATGTCAATGGTTGGTGAAAACTAGAAAGTCAGAAATCTATCCACTTGTGTTTAGAATCGTAACACTTATTCTCACACTTCCAGTTTCTACGGCTACCACAGAGCGATCTTTTTCTGCTATGAATATCGTGAAGACTACACTTCGTAATAAGATGGAAGATGAATTTCTTAATGATTGTTTGCTAGTGTATATTGAGAAGCAAATTGCTAAAAAGTTCAGTATAAATTCACTTGTAGATGATTTTCGTGATATGCAAGAGAGACGTTCTAAATTTTAATATATTTATCTTTCTCATATTTGCTATTGGCCCCCCTCCCTATCTAATTCTGGCTCTGCCCCTGCCTTTAAGCATTTCTATTGAGGCTTTATGGAAAGCTAAACACACACAATCGATTCATCAAAGCTTGAGATTGTTGAGTTTGATGTGTTCTTTTGTCACTAGTGCCTTAGCAAATTTTGATGTCTCCTTGAGGTTGAGTTTGCACAGTGGATTAAATGCTGTAATAATCTGACAAAAGCTCAGTGATTTCATTGTGCCCACTCTCAACAATGTCCTTATACCCTAAGAAGCTGTCAGACCTTTTTCGATTTGATTTCCTTTCACTGTCAAAAATCTCAGTCCTTTTTCTGAATGACTTAGAAAGCAACTTTAAATGAGGCGTGGAAGTAGGTTGGACTACAATGTGAAGCAGCAGAGAAGTAATTGAAGAACATGAGCTCACATGAGAAAAGTATGCTTAGCCTTGCACCATGGAAAGGGGGAAGAGAAGAAGCTAAGGAGTATGGCCATCTACTTTGGGAGCACTTTTCTAACATTCTAAAGGGTCGTCTTCAACCAATGTCATGGTATGTTTTGATTTACTCTTGTTATAAGCAAATTGTGATAAAGAATAGTTGCATTTTTTTTCTATCAGTGTTTTTTCCCCTTGCTTTTGGAAAGTTCGTTTTTTAATAAATTTGGATGTTCTTGTTGTGTGTCATATTCTCCATTAGTCCATTGTTCCATGCTAAGATTTCTCGATTCAATCTAGTTTACGTACTATGCCTATTATTCTTTTAGGCATTTGATATATATTTGTTGATTAAGGTAGTAGGAATTCTTGTCTAACAAAAGGTACCAAAGTTAAGTTTTGCAAGTTCAGTTAATTTCTATCGATGAATTGTTAAGTTCTGCAAATTGGATTTTTTACTGACTATAGCATTTGAAAGATTTAGTAGAAACTATGATTTGGAAATGTGAAGCTAGATTCTTATGATAGATGATCTGGAGGTGAATAAATATAAGCATGAAATTCATAACAAGAACACAAAAGTAAAATAAAAACAAAGAGCGAAAAAAAAAATGCCATGTTCCTCTCCTCATTCTTCTCCTTGACATCCGGCACATCCACTTGTCACCATCACACACTTTGAAGCTGCCAAAGATTTGGGCATTTTTTCCATGTCTTCCACCAAGATTCCATTGACTAAACAGCCCTATTTATTGCTGTCTTGCATTTTGCTTTGCTGAACATTATTTTTGATTAAAAAAAAATTATTCTTTGCTTCTCCGTTGAGATAATCGCTTTGTACTCACTGTTTATTACCTGTTCCTGTCGATGGCCTGAAACCATGCAAATGGTGCATCAGTGACACAACTTGAGAGTGCAAAAATGAGCAGCACAAAGGAAAAGAAGACGTGGATAAGAACTCTCTCCTTGCTGTTTAAGTTTAGAGAGAAGAAGAAGAGTGGAGCAGAGGAAGCAGCCGCATTGAAGGTCAAATCATCGAGGCTTTCAGGGGCAGAGCAGAAGCCACGGTCAGGTCCGTTGTTTGGAAATAGCAGAAGATTCGGTCAACTTCATGAAAAAATGGGCGTCTCTTCTTCAGGACCTCTTTCTTTCTGCTTCACCCCTACACGGGCAGAGGAGACTGCGGTGCCCTACAGCTGCCTGGGGCACCAAAACCATTCCCTGGCAGCTCAAGCTTTTGGACCAATTTATCTGGTAACGTAAGGAAGGAACTGACCTTGTCAAATTCATACAAGAACAAGAGACGATCAATTAAGATTGAGCAATTCAATGCTTAGGTTCTTTTTTTTTTCTTGTATATAGTTTTCTGAGTACTACAGTTTGCACAGTGTATTTGTTTTCAGCACTCAAAACCTTGTTTGTCTACACTTTTTCTAAAGCCAGATTGGACCGAGTGGTTCAACTAATTTTAATTAATCAATTAAAATTCAGTTTTATTTGCAAAAGTTGTATAGATATTGCGGTTTACTGCAGTGAACTAAAATTGAATTCTCTCATTATCACGCTTGGAAATGCAAATCAATCATAACAATTTGATCGACAATGGCCATTTGATTCAACTTAGTGGCTCTGCATTATTCGTCTTTTGAAGCAACATAGAGAGAAACGACTTGGACGAATTGAAAGTAATGTCAGTAATTTACCATTCAGAATAACCAATGATCCAGAACACAGCCTAAAATTTCCAATTAGGAAACAATACCCAAACCTCAAAAATCACTCGAGCTGGCAATGCTTATGCAAATTGAATCCTGTTTTACTAAGAAAATAATGAAACTATATTTGAACAAGAACAGAGTTCCACGATGAATGCTGTGTTCTTGCAAAACAGGAATCTGCGTGCTTGCAAAATATTTTGCCCAACTACAATCCCCATTGAAGGCACATTCTTTTTTAAAACAACTCAGAAACTTAAACTGCGTATAAGTTACTAGGCAAGGTCCACCATAGCATGTAAGAGGCAATGTGTGTATTGCAGTGGATAAAAGTTCAATGCTCGTCACGGCCACATATTTAGTTGTAGACCATGTACTTGGGTGTGGCGCTGAACTTTTGGTATCCTTTGATGACTTTATTCACTGCATCAAGGAAATCTTTCTCTGTAACATTCTTCCTTCTTGCTCTAATAGCGTACATCCCAGCTTCAGTGCACACACTTCTTATATCAGCCCCTATAAAAGAAGTAAATGTCAATAACAAAGATCCTGGGCGTGAAAATTGGCAGGAACTTGTAGCTCCTATTTAATGCAATTAAATCTTATAGTGATGAGATTGTATTTATCGTGACTCTACCCAACTTCGTATATGGGTTGGTTGTTCGAACTTGTAAATTCGCAAAAGATCTTGTAGGAATTCCTTTCAGAGTCTGTTGCATAGTTGTATGGTTTGCCTCCATAAAGAATTCAATCTTGTTAGAAAATGCAGAAATGAAGAGTCTTCTCTCTCTTCCTACTCAAATTGAGAACCAAACTAAAAGAAAATTGCAGATAATAAAATAAAGTTGCAGCTTATTGGTTTTCTCAACTTTTAGCACAATCAGGCTTATAATGGACTTTGCTAAATGGTGCCAATTATCAGCCAACTTGTAATAGAGGCAAGCATTTCTCACCAGTGGAATTTGGGCAGAGGCGGGCAAGAAGCTCAAACCGGATATCCCTCTCACAATTCATTGTCCTGGTGTGAATCTTGAATATTTGAGTTCGACCCTCCAAATCCGGCAGGCCAAACTCAACCTTACGATCCAACCTTCCAGGACGTAACAGTGCAGGATCTAAAGTGTCAGGCCTGCATTATTTAGAAGTAAACAGACAAATAATTAATCATATATTTTTCATGTTTTATGTAAGCAAAAGATAACTAACATTCATTTATTGAGTAATTTCTGATGCAAAACAGCCTGGCACCACTAAAATTTATTTTGACCAAATAAATGAAGAGGAAGTATTTGATACACAGATGAAAGAATTGAAGTACTATTTAAGATTTGCAGTCATTTCAAGAAATTACTCTGTTAGTGACTACACAAAAGTATCTCTTCACTCCTAAATTAGACCAACAGTTATGCTTTAAGAAACTCAACACTCTATTCAACTTTCTTACGACCGCATTGTGGCTAAAACATCAAAAGTTTACACATAGAATAATTGATGTAGATGCTGATATGGCTTTGACATAATTTGCATGCATGGATTGACATTGTAACATTGTGGGACTAATGGACAGCCAAATATGAGTTAGAAACATACCTGTTGGTGGCCATTAGGACTTTAATGTTTCCTCTAGAATCAAAACCATCAAGCTGATTGACAATTTCAAGCATGGTTCGCTGAACTTCATTGTCACCACCAACCCCATCATCAAACCGAGCACCACCAATTGCATCAACTTCGTCAAAGAAGACAATGCAGGCCTTCTTCGAGCGTGCCATCTATACCAAAAGAGAGCAGAGAGCATCAATAGAACAGACTAGAGGTGGCCAACAAATAAAACACAACTAACAGGGGCAATTGGATTCTCAAGAATGCTGAATTTATTACTCTGGAAACTTGACAACCTGAAAGAGTTCACGAACCATCCGAGCTCCTTCTCCAACATACTTCTGCACAAGTTCACTTCCAATTACACGAATAAAGCAAGCATCTGTTCTGTTAGCTACCGCTCTAGCTAGTAGTGTTTTTCCAGTTCCTGGGGGGCCATAACAGAGAACACCTTTCGGAGGATCAATACCTAATTTGACAAATTTCTCTGGATGAAGCATAGGAAGCTCTACAACCTGAAGAGAATGGGATAAAAGAATTCAAATATAGTTTTAAGAAATTAATAATAAGCATTAAGTCAAACAAAATCTTAAGTACTTAAAAGTTAAAACAAACACAAACCGCAAATAAAATCTTAAATTTATGACATCTGACTCCTAGTTGAGGAAAGGAATTAAACACAAAAAAACTAATAGTATGATGGAAACGAAGCAATAAAAAGGTAATAAAATATACACACTTCTCGCATCCTCTCAATTTGCTCCTTGCATCCACCTACATCATTGTAGGTAACATCAGGTTTCTCTTCAACAGTCATCATTGTAACACTCGGATCAATCTTAGGCGGCAAAGGAATTTGAATTTGATACTTGCTCCTATCAACCCTGCATTTAGAAATAAAAGAAACACAACATAAATGTGGCATGTACTCTGCCAGCTCTTCATCATAATACAAAAATCAACTACTCTAAAGCTTTAAAAATATATATATCAAAAATAGTCTTCTCACCCTACACGCATCCCTTCTTCGATATCAGTGGGAGACACTTTATCTCCCAGTCCAACCACAAACTGCATAAGAGAAAGATATTTCATTATGCAATGTGAAACTGTCAATCATAGATTCATAGTCTGAATACTGTAAACACGTCAGAAAGAAATATACCTTAGCTATTTGCTTAACATTAATCATATATTTAGCATCTTCTGTGTTTGGACTGATAATCTTTGTACACCTTGCAACCTTCAAAAGAAGTAAAGCGTCACTATAAACTAACCAGGGAAAATAAACACAACAGAGAATCCATAAGAATATGATTACTTGAAGAGGTTGCTCCTCTTGCATCATTTGCTTGTCAGAGACTAAATCCCATTGACTTGGTGCAGCTAGACCAGTATCAGATTCCTTGATTCCTATCGTGGAAAAAAAATCAATAGACACTCAGGCAAGCACAATAGTGACTAACAAGATGTTCTTCCATATAATAAATTACAATTTAGTTTGACTTGATTAAAAGCAAAATAGTAGGTACTAGGAATATACAGTAAAATTGCAGATCAAACAGTAATTGAGTGAGAAGAAAATCAACAGCAAAAATGATCACTTTTGTAGTGAAATGATATTTAACATCAAGAAGAGCTTTGTCTCATTGTTTGACTGAAAATCTCAAGCTTATAAGCATGCTTAGCTAATAAAAGCTGAAGAGATATCAAAACCAACAATCCACCTTTCTAAAATTTAGTTAGAATATATGTATCTGAATTCACTGGTTTTTGTTGACGATTGACTAGTTTACAAAAACAGATCAGGTTATCTTCTGGCAATAATATAAATCAACAGCATGCTTACCTAAAATGCTTTGTTCTATATTTGGTATTCACATGTCGATTCTCTTTAGTCTGGCCTAGATATGTACCATATTACTGTTCAGCTTCACTTTGGCATGACCTTCATGATATAATATTCTTCATCCAGTTTCACATAAAAAACTCAACACTGAGATACACTAGACTTTCTAAACTATCACCTAAAAGATTCACTTGATAACTTCGAACTAACTATTTTAAGATTTTCTTAAAATTCTCCTTCCAACTTAAAACCACGTTCTTACTACTTACTAACAAGAGATTTCAAGAAAAAAGAGCCCACTACCAATGACTACATGCACTGAGAAAAGTACCATTCTTCTAATCTATAATTAAATAGAAAATTTTCCATTTACACACATACCACATAAATCGTTAACCTTCTTGGCTAATTCCTTGATTTCCTTCTCCACTTTTTTGATGCTTGTAGAGTAAGGTCCCAGACCCTGTCATCAAACATTATCAATAGAATAAGAAGTGGACTATGACTTTTAAGCCGGTAACCAGTCCAAACTAAGGATCCAAACAAGCCAAAACCATCAGCATAACGGATCCATGGTCAGCATAACGGATCCAGCAGCTATATATAGAGGACAACATAATGCAAAGGAAACATTAATAAGCAAGCAAAAGCTAAGCAAGCAAAAAAGCCTCATGCAGATAATACTCCATCAATAAAAGCGCAGCCCGGTACACGATGCAGGGACCGGGGAAGGATCGCTTTACCTGCTTTTTTCCAAAGCAGGGTAAGATCTATACTATCAATAAAAAGAGAGAGAGACAGACAGACAGATCTATAAGGGCATCTCCAATCGTTAAAGCTCTAAATGAGCTTTTTTTATAACTCCAATATACCACATCAACATTATACATTTTATTAAAACATCTTCAATGGTTAAAGCTCTAAGTGAGTTTTTTTGTGATCTAATTCACAACATGTGGTTGCATGGCTTCATGCATAATGCATCAATTTCAAGATAAAAAAGCAGATTTGAAAACTCAAATCTGCTCTTAAACTACAAACCTAAAACCTCTCTCTCACAATAGTTAAAGCTTTTTTATTGAGGTTTTTTAATTTTATAAACCCCTCACAAACCTTGCATTGGAGATGCCCTTAAAATTGTGATTTTTTTAAAAAAAACACACCTAACTTTTAGATTTTTAAAATGGCGCACTTATTTTTCATTTTACCCTTTCGTAACTACTGTAGTACTGCATTCAAAAACAGGATCACTAGTGTTGAATTTCAAAAAATAATACTATTATGATGCTACGCTACAAAAATAACACCATTTTGTAGTGCTGATATGCCAAAATTAACACCTAAATGTTGATGCATTTCGAAAATCAACAGCACTTTAGTGATGCATAAACCCTAAACTAGCATAACTATGATGTTAATTTTTAAAATACAACACCACAATATATTGTTCTTAGAAATCTAATACCAGTTGTTATTTGAATGCCATAGTGGTTGATGAAAGAAGTAAAATGGAAAACAAATGCATCTAAAAATTAGGTGCACATTTTAAGAATTTCGCAACTTTAAGTGGGCATCAATTGTTGCATTCATAGCCCTTCAAATCTTTGAAGATCCATTTTTTTCTCTCAATATTTTGCAAAAAAATAAACTAAGCATTTAGACACATGAGGCCACCTTTAGTTAGTGACCTCATTAACTAGTCATTGAATGCAAAGCATGACAATTAAATTACAATTAACTTAATTGTGAGGATCCACATCCACTTCCCAACCGAAACAACTTCCACAATATCAAGAGATACACTTTAATATGAACTACAACAAGATCATGACTGGGTTGAGTTGGGAATTGAAGCAAAGCATTGGTAGAACTCCAAGGGTTGTAAAAGATAATGTAGTTTATGGTTGGTTTAGTCAAAAGTTTCACTTGGAGCACATTATAATGGTTCACATGCAAATCTCTAATCCATGTTTACTTGTACAGTAATCAATAGATTATCCTAATCACTTGTGATTATTTCTAAGTACTTTTTTTCTCGTGGCACCGGCTCAGAGTGAGGAGGGAAAGGAAAAACAATGTGCAGTGGCCTTTCGGTGAGGCGTAGAAAATGAACAACACAAAGGCTGATCAAGTTCCAAAGCTAGTTTAGTTTAGAAATGATTATTAGTACTAATAAGAGTTGAATAAATCATACAGCTTCATCATTATCATCGTCAGTGTCGAGTTCAAGACCTTCTGCAGCTAAAAGTTGACTGATTGCCTTTTTCTTGTCTTCCTCTGCCTTTTTCCGCATCAAATCCCTCTTCCTCAGTACTAATGTGTGTCTCTTCAGGGTGCTGGAGAAATACTCGATAGATGCCTTCTTTTCCCTCGCTAATATCTTCCTCTCTTCCTCAGGATCAATCTGAAGTATGGTAAAGTTAGGCTGTGCACACTACAGAAGTTTTCAACAGGTACCATAACATGCGATGTTATATAGATTCAAGACATCCAGAAAACATATATAGAAAATTTTGGAAGCTAGATAAATATGAAGATGGTTATGGATCAATTTCCTCTAAATTAAGTAACATCAAATGGATGAATAACAATAATGGCTAAGTTAGGAACATATAGCAGGTTCCTTTTTGATCATAAACATGTCATTTGAGTGCAATTGTTCTTTCAAACCTTTGATCGGGAGAGACGACGTGCTCTCAGGTTCAACTCGCGCTGCTGTTGTTCAGCCCAAGCAGCAATTGCCAAATCTCCCCGCTGGTCAAATGCTTTTCGCTTTTTCATTAACCATTCCATCCATGCCTGAGAAGCCTGATAGATGCAAACAAAGAGAGAGGTTGGGAAATCACCGAATAAAATAGTTTCATCATCAAGACGAAATAGGCCAGAAGTAGCACAGAAGGAACTTTAGGATGAAACTAAAAATTTATTTATGCAACTCATTTTTTATCAGCTAAAATTTCAATTAAAAATGCTTTGGACTGAGCTTCCAGTCCTCTATCAAAATGGTAAAAGTAAACTTCACGGTGAAAAATGTCTTCACTCATTCAAATAAATCATCTCACAGCCGTAGCTGTATCATCATATATCAGGGTAAAGGAAGTAGAATGTCTTCCTCCCTCTTTTTTTTTCACCAGTTGGAGCCTTGCTGGCAGTGTGTATCTCTCTGTCTCTCCGTTCTGCTAATTGTTGTGCTCCGGGAATCCCATTAACAAGAATTGATGGTTCAGTTCAGAATTAAGCCTAGAAAATAATCAGAAGTTATGCTGAACTTAAACAAGTCCAGCAAATGAAACTACTTCTAAATGACAAAATGGCAGAGGTTCAAAAATACGTGGCTACTGTTTTTCACACTACTCAACTTTAATGTGACAGTTTCGTGTTTCACTCAGGTGATTTTCAATGATCAAACAAGTTGTCAACAATCTTCGTATAACTAGTAAACTTGTAATTCACATTTATTGCACAATACACACCTTCATAGGATTGACACGGTGATCTTTGTCATATTGTCGTCTTTTTTCTACATCTATTAGAAGCTCATAAGCAGCTTGTATTTTGATAAATCGAGCTTCAGCAGTTTCTCCTTCCTCAAGAGTTCCTCGTCCATCATAGACTTGAAAAAGGGAAGAGAAACAGTATTAGCTGAGAGCTAAAAAAATTATTAGAAATAAACGAAAAGATAAGAAGATATAAAAAATTTGTGTAGTTCATACTGATAAGAAAAAGATTTTTAGAATTTGGAAAATTCAAACAAAAGCTCTGGAGGGTTCAATAGAAAAAACACTGCCTATGTTTGAAAATAGATGGAAGGAATGAATTACATATTTCATTAACTTCCAACCCAACATTAACTGAATATAGAGTACATATTCACATGAGAAAGTTTCAAAACAGTCAAAAAATCACTCCAACTCCTTTTTAACTTGATAGATATTGCAAAAACAATGTGACTGATGTATTTGAATGAGCATATGCAATCCCAAAACAATTAAAGAACAAGATAGTCAGATATCCATGAATTTGTCACGTTGCAAATGGGGAAAAGGGAAAGGATTAACTAATACATGTGAAAGGTAATTTGTGTGCAACAAATTAAGTCAAAAACTGGTGCTATTCCAGGTCCCAGCAACTAGCTTAATCGCCAAAATTTAAACTGAATGTGACGGGCAAAGGTCATCAAGTTGATTTGCTCAAATGGTTTTACTTCTCAGCAACTGATAGAGATCATAGTAACTAGAGTAAATAACTTCAAAATCCAAATTTATAGACAGAATGGTAAAACTGACTAAACTGAACAGAAGTTTAGATTACAAGCAATCACTACCATCAACTACATTAACAAAAGAGTGCAAGGATCTCTCACTCATGAATAATGGAGGTGAAAGGGATACCATCTGGGTGATAAAACTTAGCCAATCTTCTGTAAGCAACCTTTATCTTCTCTTCATCAGCATCCCTTTCCAGCTCTTCAAGTTGAAAGATATCGACCATTAGAAATCAATGATGAAACAATCTAAATAAGCGCCCGAATGTTTGGGAATCCATATATTAGAAGTTAAAAGCACGACTGCACTCGTTTTGATTCGTTCAAGAACACAAACCTATGGACTACAACGCACTAAACTAAAAAATGAACAATCTTGAAAACACAATCTAGTGAAATTTCAACTGAGCACAAAATAAAAACCATATTTGAGAGAATTACCGAGAGTTTCATATGGTGTTTTTTCCGATTTCCAATTAGAGACCCGGGTGGTGAGCGTCCGCCTCGAGCTGGCGCTAGAGGCCGACCCCATCCTGGTGTGGCCCTCGAGTACAAACGGTGCTGAATCATGGCAGGGTGACGGGATCCGGAGATTAGGGTTCCGGGAGGCGGCTAAGAATTCTAGGCCTCCGAGGGCCCTGCTGCAGTAGATCGAGGTGATGGCCGCCGAGTAGGGGCGGCAGATCGCCCTCAGATTGCTCATCCTGAGAGCGGGGGAGATCTAAAGGCGAGGATAGAAAGGGAGAACTGAGAATCAAATTCCGAAGTAGGGTTCCGATTTGTGGTAAGGATCGGTTGTGGTAAATGTCCCCCTGAAAAGAGAGGACCGCATCGTTTGAACCCAACTCCCTATTTACGTGCCATCAAACCACTCCACCGAAATACTGTTCGCTGTTCCTATCCCTGCAGATTCATCCACCGTGAGACGCAACGGCGTATTGAGTGTCGGAAAACATCAACAGATCCTGCATCAAGAAACGCTGCTACAACCACCGCAGACTTGAAGGTAGCAGCGAGCCCAACAATCGTCCGGCCTCAACCAGGCACAAATCACCGTGGTCCTCCCGTTGCATGTTCTAAAGTCTGATGGAGGCATTTCGTCAAGCAGTTGGCAAGCATCCCCGATGTTGGCTGGATCGCAGCCTCCTACGCCATTAGAGATCGTTTAGAACCTTCCTAGAGACAATGGATCCTGCAAGTCTGTTTTATGCTATATAACGGGCGTTATTCTTCCGTCTACGAACCGTTATTTTGGGGATAGCAGTTCTTCGCTGATCCTATATAAGACCCAGTGTCCGGACGGTTCCATCCCAACAGGCGAAAACTAGGGTTTTGAGATGGCGGCTGCGATGTCCTGGTCTGCTTCCTCATCCTCAGAAGTTCGTCTCTTTCTCTGTCGAGTTTTATGAGTTTTTTCTTCCCGTTGATCTGTTTATTTGGTTGAATCCATCGAGAAATTTTCTTCTTTACCCATTTTTCCTTCTTCGCCGGCTTCGTTTCTGACGGAATTATTCATTTTTTTTTTCTCTTCAATTGGATGGTATGTTCAATTGGATGGTTCGGTGCAATCTTTCTTTTCTACCAATGAAATGTGAGGCAGGATGTCTAATATCGGTGTTTATGCTCTTGTACATGCATTTTCAGTGAGTATTCCCTGCCAAAAGCGATCTTTTGAGCGAAAGGAACATCGGGCAAACCCTAATTTTTCGTTGGGTGTCCCGACAATTGCTTCTGCTCACATCCTTTCTATGAACAGCGAGAGTTCGCGTTTGTTGATCTATTTGGCTGGTTAGTGCGTATCGCCGAAAGTGTTCTCTCCCAAAGCGATTTCTGGGGTAAATGGACATCGGACAAACCCACATTTTTATGTCCGTCTCGACAATTTAGTTTCCTCAAATGCCTGTATTCTAGCTATTGTTGCTCTGATTTTCTTTGAATCTTGGATCTCACACATTTGTTTTCAAAGCCCGATGATGGAATATACATATGAAGTTAGAGGCAGTTATGGCTATCCAATGTTGTTAACCGACCCATGCTATTTTATCGCCGCCATTCTCATTGTAACCTCCGTTGCCACCGCCGCCACCACCTCCTTCTCCTCCTCTTCCATCAACTACTTCTGACGTTCTCACTTTTAATGCATGTGAAGGCGAACTACATGAGATGCCATAAACTAATCCTCGATGATTGCTAAAAGCTATGAGATCTGAGGGCTTTTGTGTGTCAAAATGATCGACACAGCAAACAATCGACATCTTCATTCTTTAAAAATTTGGATTAAATTTCAATGGATCTTTGTTTGCCGTCTTCAGTTCAGACGTTTTTCCACACAAATTGCTATTTGAGCATGCTGACAGTGTTCATTAGGCTAAGTTTTAACTGTTATCTTATTCTTAATTTATGATGAATGCATCTGACCTTAATCTTTTTGAAACTTTTATTATTTTTTGAATAAATCAGTTAATTATTTTTTTTTTTGCTGATGTCAGGGAGTTGGCTAAAGGTTTAATCTTTGAATGATAAATAGTTGGATGAAAAGAAAAAAAATTATTAATATAGAAAATATCTCATGAGTATTTAGATGAATGAAATTTGATTTGGTTGGAACACATCTTTATCCTCTTTGGGAGTGGGTGAGGGAAGGATAAATCAGAGAAGGGGAAACTTTTAATCTCGTGTGAGAAGGAGTGATTAAGGAAGTGGAGGAGAAGGGTAATCTTTAATATTGAAATGGGAAAAGAGATCAAATTCTTTGTATTCTGGTTTGGGATGTAAGGAAGTTTAAGGTGAACTTAAAAACTGTTTATTTCAAATTTATCCCTATTTTTAGTTAGGTCTCATTTTGCTATTCTGTTATTTTGCCTCCAAGAGCTTGACAAATTCTGCAAAGAGAACAAATCCTTGCCCTTTAGCCACGGCTGCTATCCATGACCTCTTGACCTCCATTTTTGGCCGATCATTCTCCCGACGGATGAGTGTTTTGTCAGTTCTTCGCCGGTAGACTACTGGATGGAGTGGGAGGAGGTGGAGGAGAATAGCCTGTGTGCCTTGTGGTGGAGGAAGCATGCGGGAGAGGAGGGGAGAAGTGTGTAGTGGGACGTGGGTGATCATGGGTAGCCTAATGTAGTGCAGAGGCATGTGCTTTCGATGCGCGTGACGGTGCTTCTCGACGCCCCGCATCTCCATGGGATCTCTCGTGAGCTCAATCCCAATTCCTCCCTTTACAAAAAGGTAACCTTTTTCTTGATTTTTCCTCCAGACTTGTCGGATTTTGAATCTTGAAATTTTAATGATTTTCACCC
>JBAMIE010172549.1:0-14853 GCA_037177295.1 Kaempferia parviflora | reverse complement strand
GCCTTCAGTGAGGGTCGCCCACGCGGGTCGCCCATGAATTGGTGTGCAGAGTAAAGGGGTTCTATATATATATATGTTGCGGAGTTGGATTATGCACTTCCCATACGCGCTTGAGTGGGTCACGCACCCGGAAGTGACTCGGAAATAACTCGAGCGACTTGAGTCGCTGCCGGGCCCTCTGACCACCTAGGTGTGCAACATCATGTAGAGAATAGTGCGTGTGTGTATATATCCCATGAGGTAAGGGTGCAACGATAAGATGTCTTCTCAATTTCCCAGATATCTAAGGATCGTGTCTCAACTTCGACGAATTAACAGATAAATTTTCCTTAATGGGTGGTTGACCTAAGAATGCTGGGTTGATGAGCTACCTGCAGCGAGCACTTCTTAATTACCCTAGTGACCAATGGAAAACTTTTATGAGGCTGGACAGATCATTTCAAAATTAGTTAGCATAAGGATATACCATGCTAGCTAAAAAAATATAAACAATATGATAAATTATTATTTTTTAATATTTTTTTGATTAAAAAAGATAATAAGATATGCATAGGGAACGAAGAAGAAAGGTCAAAGGAGAATCTAAAAAAAAAAAAAAATTAATAGATAAATATCATTTACTCCTAAATTTAATAATACAAAGACAATTATGATTCTTAAATCTATCATAACTATCATCCTTTAAAATCAAATCTAATAATACAAAGACAATTATAATTCTTAAATCTTTCATAACTTTTAACCTTCAAATTCAAATTAGCTATAAATGTTCATTAAATAAATTATAAACAAATATTTCGGTCTCTCATTAATTAATTTTCCTCCGTAAAAAGCTATTGCAATGTACATTTTCATATGAAATAGTTTTTTGACAATTTTAATTACATGTTTGGGAAAATTTCAATTACCCTATGTTTTGAAAAATATCAAAATGAACCTGGTGGTTTGAGGAACATTAAAAACTCTCCAGATATAAATAGTTCAAAAATCTCCCTTATTGATAATAAAAAAAACAAAAAGGATGAGATGATTACGTACTAAAATTTATTGACGATTATACCCTCTAAATTTCTCATCAAAGTATAATAACTTTTGAAGCAATTGATCCGCAAAAACAAGAACTTCTCTCCCTCTAATCTATCTCTTCCTCTCTCCTCTCCCCCTCTCTCTGTTAAGTGAAGAAACAATTGAAGGAGTTAAAATTCTGAACTACTAGATTTTCTATAAAATAAAGTTACGCTCATTGAATGTATTTATGTAGGGTATGAAATGATATTGAAAATTTGATTTGAAATAAGTTAAAATTAATTTATGTTTTGGTAAGAGACTAAGAGGATATAATCGTCAATAAATTTTAGTGGATAATCATCTCACTATTTTTGTTTATTAAATTTTTCAATAAATACAAAGAGGTCTTTGAACTATTTATATTATATCAGGTTTTTTTGATATTTTTCTAAACCACGGGGTTTTTGAATTTTCCCAAACCATGGGTAATTGAAATTTTCCCTACATGTTTTTAATTTTTAAATATTATATATAATTAGTTTGGTTTTTGATTATTTTGACATAATATAGTCATTATTTTACCTTCTACAAAATGATATGAATTTGAATGCGATAGGAGAAAATTCAAGATTATGTAGATTCTGAGCGGCTATGTGAAAGTTTTGATATTTTGGGTGCAAATTCAAATTTCTTCCTTTTTTTTCTTTTTCAAAATTTGAAGCTAAAGCAGAATATGATAAAATTCCTGGACCAATTTGAAACGTTCCCGCAAACTCTCTCTCTCTCTCTTCTTATCATCTCTTTCTTCCTCTTTCCTCTTCCATCACGAACGCCTGCCTCCTCCTGCCATCTCTCTCTCTGTCTCTCTCTCGTTCATTCCCTTCCCGTCCAAGAAACCTCCTTCCCCTTCCCGTTTCTCCAGAACCGATTAGGGTTCCCAATCCCCACTCCTCGATCTGGTACCCCATTGCTCCCTATTCCTCAGATCTCGATCCGCGGCGTCTCCCCTCGAAAGTCGGATCTTCGCGTCGAAATCAGGGTCTGAGGTCGTACCTCTGCCCGACGCCTTGATTTCATCCGATCTGCTTCCCGGATCTCGGATTCGCCTCCTTCGGCCGGCAAGTTGGCGCCCCAACGCAGGGCGCAGCGCCACATGGGTGGTGGCCAGTTGCAACAGGGCGCCGCCGGCGGTAGCGCGGCGGCCGCTCTGTATGACCACCACCCTGGCACGGCGGCTGGCCCCGGCGGCGAGGATGCTGTGATGGCACGGTGGCTCCAATCCGCTGGGCTTCAGCACCTGGCGTCGCCCATGGCGTCGTCTGACAATCGCGCGCTTCCGAATCTCCTGATGCAGGTGAAGCCGCTTTTATCCGACTCCGTGCTCTTCATCCTTTATTCGTTTAGCCCAATAAACGGTCCAGTAAAGATTGTTTATCTTTTTGATTCTCTTTAATCTCAATAGTTAAATTTTCAATCGTAATTGTTTATCCATTTCTGGGTCATTTATTTTTGTTGTGTGATAAATTGACTAGAAAAACTGTTTCATTTTGGTTATCAGAATGCATTTTAAACTTCCGTCGTTCTTTGTTTGTATCCTCAAACACCAAACAAAAAGTGATTTTTTTTTTTGTTATTAGTGTCTTTGACGTCTCAGTAAAAGGATCTGTGGAAAGCATATTCTTTTGAATCAATGATTAAATGATTAATTCAATAATCTGGAATGAACTAGTAATTGAATGTTTGAGAGATGAATTTGGCAGGGCTATGGACCGCAGACTATGGAGGAGAAGCAGAAACTGTATAAGCTTTTCAGGAATTTGAATTTCAACGGGGAGTCTATTTCTGAACCCTATACTCCAACAGCACAAAGTCTGGGCGGCACGAGTGCAGCAGATGGTTTTTATTCACCTGAATTAAGAGGGGAATTTGGAGCTGGACTTTTGGATCTTCATGCAATGGATGACACTGAGCTTCTTTCAGATGTATGTTACTCAGAGCTCTTGTGCATAATTAAAGCAATGTTGTTCACTGTCACTACATATTACAAAATATTAAAGTGTTTGCTGCCTACACATTACACTACCAACTTCACCTAATTCTTTATGTATGTTGTAGATGAAAGTTTGTCAAATTAGCCTTGGAACAATAACTTGTAAACAACAACATGGCTATCTTCTTTCATCTAGTGATTTTTTGTAGTTATCATTTCTTATCGGAAATTGTTAGACTTATTTTCTCTTTTCCCCTTATTTTACAGCATGTCTTTTCAGAACCATTTGAGCCATCCCCTTTCTTTCCCACTAAGGGGCTTGATGATGAATACGATCCATCTTCTAAACAACAAGGGCGTGTGGATGGTAATATCAGGCCATTGGACAATGAAAAAGAGATTAACACTAAAGAGAACAATGTTGCAAAGATCAAAGTTGTGGTATGTTTAGAAATATGGGAATGCTTTCTCTGAAGTGTTGTCTTGTGATCTCCTCACACTCCTTATGTTATATAATTAGTTATTAAGTCCTTTTTTTAAAATAAAAAATGGAAAGTAAAGGCTAAAAAGAGCAATATGCTTTAATATCAGTTCAGCACACTGTTTTTTTTTTTTTTTGGCATAAATTGATTTATTAATAAATGCGATCATTAAACCTTGGAGCAAAACAGCTTCAGGTAGCAACTCATTTTGCATATCTTGCGATTTGAATTTTGGTGATGTGGAGTGTCTGAATACTAAAATGTTTTCATGAGAACATGTGGGGTGCATGTCATCTTGGGGTGAATCTAGTCCATATGTCTTTTTTCAATGTATTGTCCAGGAAGATTGATATGCAAAGCTTTACCCTTTTTAAGTAGTAGTGTGCTTTTGTTCCTTAGACCTTCGCAAGGTTCATACTGAGAGAAATGAAGTGGTGAATAAAGCCATTCCATGGGCAATTTGTCTTTGTGACAAGAATGCTTGATCAAAATGGAGAAATGAAGTGAAGACGTCTACTAAATACAATTGACAGAATATACAACATTCTCAAAATTCAAAATCATCAAGTTTATGTACATGCTAAATATGAGAATGGATATGTTGGAGTTTAGCAGTCATCTGCTAATTTTTTTTTATTAACTTTTTTTCCCCTAAAGTATTATTCACAGGCTAAAACCTCAAAATGGTTGATACTTGTTATCAACTTGAGTATCTATAACATGGAAAAATTTGTCAGTTTTTGTAATGTTATGCTGCATTAGATGTCTGCTTAATTTTTTCTGTTCCTTCATTTTTCAACATTTATTTTAGGTCCGTAAAAGACCTCTAAACAAGAAAGAGAGATCCCGAAAGGAGGATGATATTGTCACTGTAAATGACAATGCTTGTTTAACTGTCCATGAGCCTAAGCTAAAGGTATTTTTTACTGCAGAAAGTTTTTTACAATTTGACTCTTGGTAATTAGTTTTCAGCCTTTTGTAAATGTTGTTGCTGAACTTGTAATGAATGCATGACTGAAAATGTTGTTGGCAAATACCAAATAGTTATCACCATAGTTGTTGTAAGGTTGATCATTTGTTTTGCTATCTTTCAAAATTTTCATGCCTGTTTTAATTTGGTAGGTTGATTTGACTGCATATGTGGAAAGACATGAGTTCTGTTTCGATGCTGTTTTGGATGAGCATGTTACTAATGATGAGGTAAGTAGGTTAACAGCTGCTCTCTCTGTCGTTGTCATTGTATCTGCTTACTTGTGTATCCAATCATCAACAAAACAACCCCTTATAATATTCACATGTTTATTATAATTATGTTCCTAAATATCTATAATAATTTGTCATGCAGGTATATCGTGCGACAGTTGAGCCAATTATACCCATCATCTTTGAGCGAACAAAAGCAACCTGCTTTGCTTATGGTCAAACAGGTGCCATTAGAAATACGATAACCTGGATCTATCATCTTTTTGTCACTATAATTTGAAGGCTGTTTTAGTATCTTTACCTTTTTTCTTGCTGACCGTGATTCATTAACTTTAGAGATGTTTGTTTGTTTGATTTTTTTTTTTTTTTTTTGATAAAGATTACAACAATTTTCTAAAAAGTGTTGTAGGCGTTATAGACAAGGAACCACATATCACATATGTGGTCCTTTCAGGTGGTTCAGGTGCCTAGGCAGGCAGGCAATGCCTATGTGGGAGATGTGGGTTATCTATGTGATGAAAGGAGAAAAAATAACTGATTCAATTGATTTAATTATCAAGAACTTAATGCGGGCTTCTTGTCATTTGCTTCCACTAAAGAGTAATTCTTGTGATTGTGAAACACTAAAATGTTTTTTATGTGGTATCATGTAACTTGCCATTTGAAAGTGTTAATTTGTTTAATACTAATAAAGATCAGTGCATTTCACGTTGTTATATTTTGTGTTATACATTGGATAATTGGCATATACTTTTTCTATATAAAAATATGAACTAGATGGATTGATTAGGATACTTTGTTCAATATGTGTTAGTTATTTTTTATTGAATTAAGCTGTATATCACTAGTAAAATATTCCCTTCATTAGAAATGTTCTCATCAAACTGAATCTTCGAGGTGCCTTCAGGGTTGGATTAGAGATAAGAAATTGTATGAGATAATTTATGTTCGTTTTAACTGCTTAAGTCAAACTAGCTTCTCTACTTCTGCTTTTGTTTTTTTTTTCATTTAGGTGTTCACCTATTCAAATTAGATGCAATTTTCTTACCTTGTGGATTAAGTAAATGGAATAAACTTGGTACTAATTCTAGAATTACTAACTTTGTTATTTTTCTTACCTTGAGTATTCCACTTGGTTTATATTTGTTTAGGCAGTGGAAAGACATATACCATGCAACCTTTGCCTCTCCGAGCTGCAGAAGATATTGTTCGCTTGTTAAATCAACCTGTTTACCGCAATCAAAAGTTCAAACTATGGCTTAGTTACTTTGAGATATACGGTGGAAAGCTGTTTGATCTTCTTTGCGATCGAAGGTTGGATTGTCATTCTCTGATGTAAATTCGCTTTATATATCGTGTTTGTGTGTTGTTTTAGATTTTTCCTTAGTGGTTATTTTTTACATAACCTAGCCACATTCCTCTGTGCCATGATAGTCAAAGTGTTTTTTCAAATGTTGCTCTATTATAATCATTGATCAATGTTAAAGGTGGTAATGACAAATTTCTCAATACAATATTAGATTTGAATACTATTTTTTATGGCATGAAGGTTTGTTTTTTGTAGTTATTTATTGTTGGGTAACCTATCGTAAATTTGATATGCATCTCCTTATTCATTTGCAAACCTCTATTTATCTTATTTAACATTCTTTTTTATATTCCTATTCTAACTCAAGTCATAACATATAAGCCTCATACTAAATTATTATCCAACTGTTGTGACATGATATCTCAACTAATATTAGTTAAACCCAACTTGGATGCCATTCCATTGGAAATTAAACCAAAGAAGAAAAAAAAAACACATGCCCTAATCAATATAAAAGCATGAAAATTGAGGGAGATGCATTTTAAGGGCAGTGATCTTTTATTGGCATGGCATACAAGTTATTTTTAATTAATATTATCTCTCTCACTCATGCACATTCAAATAATTGATTTATTTCTGTTTGTTTAGTCTAAATTCCATTTGGTCAACTAACAACCAACGTCATTTGCAAACTACAGGATACAATTCATTAGGGATGGGGGTAAAGGTAAAACAAATGAAAAATATGAAAGAAAAATTAAGGGGACATTGGGAAATGTTATGTTTCCTATGGCAGATGGAAAAGGGGGAATAAAAGGTGTTGAAGGAAAGGTGAGGTGGGATCCACTTTCTCCCCATGTCTTTGGAGAGAAATGGGGAGGGAGAGAGATATTGAAATGAAGTACTAATTTCTTGCAAAGATATTGGAACATATACATGGAGTAATTTGATACTGCCTTACATTCGGCAAAAACATGCTTTTATGCTAACTGATTGACACATTATTTTTGAAAAATCTTCCTACTATGCTACATGAAAGAAGATATTGTGATGTCTTCGTGATCCCCATTTCTAAAGGTAATTTGTTCTTAGCTTAGTGATGACATTGCAATTCATTTTGACAATACTGACAGGAAACTTTGCATGAGAGAAGATGGGAAGCAACAAGTTTGCATTGTTGGACTACAGGAATTTGAGGTTACAGATGTTCTGATGGTTAAGGAATTTATTGAGAAAGGAAATGGTTCGAGAAGCACTGGTTCTACTGGAGCTAATGAGGAATCATCAAGATCCCATGCTATTTTGCAGCTGGCTATTAAAAAACATAAGGAAGTAGAAGATAACAGACGGAAAGAAAATAATGATTCACGAGGTGTCAAAGTCATTGGAAAGATTTCTTTTATTGATCTTGCTGGGAGTGAGCGAGGTGCTGATACAACAGACAATGATCGCCAAACAAGGTTAGTGAACAAGGGGTTTTTTTTGTTTGTTTTGGTATATGTTCCATAATTTTAATATGTCATGTTAATTTGAGTCTTGCTATGATAGTATTTTCACAGTTCTGTTTCACTCTCCTTGTCAGAATTGAGGGAGCAGAAATAAACAAGAGTCTTTTGGCATTAAAGGAATGCATTCGTGCCCTAGACAATGATCAACTACATATACCTTTTAGAGGGAGCAAATTGACCGAGGTGCTTCGTGATTCTTTTGTTGGCAATTCAAGAACTGTCATGATTTCATGCATTTCGCCCAATGCCGGTTCTTGTGAACATACTCTGAACACATTGAGATATGCCGACAGGTATGGAGGTGTAACTTATTAACCTACACTGTATGGGTAAATTTTCCTAGCTGTTCATATTTGAGCTTTTGGCTGAGCAGGGTTAAAAGTCTTTCCAAGAGTGGAAATGCTAGAAAAGATCAGGCACCTGCACCATTGGTTCCTTCAGGCAAGGAATCAGCACCATCATCTCAATTTACAGTTGACGCTGATGAGCAAAATCAAGGACCGAATGCAGTGGAATTGCCTAAGGGTAATGCAGAATTTTTTTTTCAGACTTCATCTGATCTTGATAGGAATTCTCTTGGAATGACAAATTACTTCCCTAGCGGAAGGGAAGAGAGAATGCAAGTACCAGGTTCAATCGATAGTGAAAGAGCTGAAATGAAATTTAAGAATGTTGGTTATGGAAATAAACCATATTCTATTCAGAATTCAATTGATACCCAAGATGAAGATAAAGTATCAAAGGTTTCCCCACCTCGTAGAAAATTGCCCAAAGAAGAAAAGAGTGAGAGACAGAACAACTGGTATAGAAAAGAGAGTGGACCTCAGTTGGTATCTTCTAGTCACAAGCAGCAGCAAGTATTTGATTCTTCTTCTGAGATCCCATCAAAAAAGTACGATCAGGAAGTTTCATGTAATGATGACGAAATAAATGCACTACTCGAGGTATACGTTTTTGATGGCTATAAGTTTTGATGATTGTTGCTGTTTTGTCCATAATGTTGTTGTGACTTCCAGGAAGAGGATGCTCTTATATCAGCTCATAGAAAGGAAATTGAGAATACAATGGAGATAGTACGCGAAGTAAGTTTGATAATTGAAACCATCTTTTTGTTCACTTGGCTAGCAATTATCTCAGTGTTTAAGTGCTGATGTAAGGTCTTTTTTCAGCAGTAAAACTGTGAACAATGCTATCCAATTGGCACACATCATATTTCTTCTTTTGTTTAACCTTTTATCTTTGTAGTAGCTGTTTATTTACCTATCTTGGGAGTTGGGACAAACACGACTAGATATTTGAGCTACCAACATGGATCTGTTATCTTAAAGTTATTGAAATGCTACCTGAATATTTTAATGCATGTTTAATTAGCAATCCTCCCTTATGATTAAGTCTTGTGAATAAGAAAAGGAATTGACAACAGGATGGCATAGTCATAATCAATTCAGACAGTCCTGAAGTTCTAACCTATTCTTCCCTGCAAATCTGAACCATCGCCCATTCTCCTCTTTTAGCATTATGCTCAGGCTATATGATGACTGATGAGAATGGAGAAAATAGTCTATTGCTATTTGGTACCTACCAAATGTCATTTTAGTGGCACAGTTCAATTTGAAGAGGTTATGTTTGGGATCTGATATAAGCATTGGAAGAACTGATAGACGACTAGTTATAACCTTGGATCTTTAACCTTCATTTTACTTTGGTTTAAATACTAAACATCGACCTATAAAATTCAAGTCCTTATTGCTTCTTCAATATTTATAGGCATGATATACTGGTCGTGTTGCATGATTTCTTGTGCTAGTCTTGTTAGTGATATAAGTATTTGAATAGCATATTGTTATGAGCACATCCTATGGACCTACTATCCTTCTCACTCGATCTGAATTAACTAGGCGACAATGCTTTCTTTGCTGCTTTGACCTGGATGTTTGTTTGTCCTATACAAATAGCATTCGTTAAACATTCAAAGTTTTATCTACTTTATGTATGGCTGGATCTGTTCTAACTTAGGTTGGTTTTCGTGCAGGAAATGAATTTGTTGGCTGAAATTGATCAACCAGGCAGTTTTATCGACAACTATGTAACTCAGCTGAACTTTGTTCTCTCGCGCAAGGCTGCTGGGCTGGTCAGCCTCCAGGCCCGGCTGGCGAGGTTCCAGCAACGCCTGAAAGAACATGAGATTCTTAGCAGGAAAAAAGGGCCCAAATAGGTTCCAATCAGCATTCATCATTTTCAGACTTCCTCTCTTTTGCTATTCTTCCTGGTAGGTCACAAGGACCAACCACCCTACGAGAAGCCTTTTGCCCTCTTGACCTGGATGGATACTTGCATCAGATCGGAGGGCATCTGACCGGCATGGAAAGGTGCCTGGATGGGAGTGTGAGTGGTTCTTCATGTTCCATCCGTTTGAATCCCCGATCATGTTGTTTATGATATGTTTGTTTGTTCCGAGCTACTTTTAGCGTGCCTAAATGGTGAGATGTGTGCAAAGTGTCTCGCAACGTGAGATGATAGTGATTACAAAGCTTGGCTACGTGACCAGGTTGTTATTTTATTGGATAATAACAATTTGAATGTTGTGGCAGGATGATGTGCTCGAACAATGTTCTACAATTTGCAGCATTTGTTTTGCTTACCCTTTTGAGCAAAAGTCAGTAAGGATGGAGTCAATGTAAAGCGCTGCCGAGTAAATGTTCCTTGTGATTTACTTGTTTGCATCATATCGGATGGTAGGTGATACTAGGCTGTTTGATCACTTTTTATTTCAGCAGTAAGGATGGAGTTTCACATGAGCACAAAATCTGTTGAGAATGATGAGATCACAGAAATAGAAAATAAAATAAAATAAAATAAAATAAAATAAAATTCTCATTACAAAGAAAAGGCCCTAGGGCACGGTACAGTGATAAGTAACATGGACATTCTATTCTTTCATCCAATGAGGATTTGATTTTCATGTTGGATATTTTATACTTATAGTGCTTGAATTATTTGTGATGTTGGAGTATCACGTCAGAAATTATTCATGTTTCTTGTATTTATTTTGGTCGTTGATAGAAAAAATAATTTGTATTTTTTAATTTAACTTGAGGGTTGATAAAAAATTTTTATATGGTCGAGTCTGTCATTTTTAGAATTAGTTGGATAGCAAGGATTATCAAAATAAAATAACAATCTCTCTCTTTTCATTTTAATATTTTATGTATTCAGGGTTTCAAATTAATTAATCCTGAAAGTGGAACGGCTAATGTCTTAAATTTAAATCTTAAATGACAAATTAATGATTTAGGGGTTCACCGTAACCTGACTTGAAACAAAATCTCTGATAGAAGGGGGCAGATCGAGAACACATCATGATCCATGGCACATGCTGCGAGACGTTGCCTGGCCCAGGTTGTTTTCTTTGTCGTTTCATTCAGTTTTGCAGGGCCAAAATGATGAGAAGAAAATGACTTCCCTATCCTTTGTCTTTTTACTGTGAGTGATCCAATAATTAAGGGTGATAAGGGATCGCATTCGAATTAGGTTCATATCTATCGGGTATAAGATATCTAATTGATATACTTATATTCATTAAAAAATTAGATATCTTTTATACTTATAATTTTTCTTCTTTCTATACAACATTATTATTCAATAAAAATATATTAAAATTAATATTATATATATATATATATATAATTAATTAATTAAAAGAATAGATTGAACATCCATTTAGCCTCCTAATATCAACAAAAAATAATTAATAGATTTTGAGAAAATAACTTTTTCTCTAATATATATATATGTATATTATTTAATTAGGTATTCAGGTCAGATATCGGGTATCGATAGTCCCTCCATATCCTCCTCTATTCAGGTCGAATATTGGATCCTGCATCAGGTTCGAGTGAAATTACCATCCCTACATATAACATGCCCATCCTATAACATGCCCATCTTAATGTGAGTTATGAATGACGTTTGACGTGGACGATCAAACATGGTTAAAATCTAATTTTTAAAATTTCTGTCCCATCTACATGCAACAACTCTTTTCTCTCTTTTTTGATTGCATGTAAGGTGATGCTGCTTTCTACAAACCAACATCAAAGTGGTGCTGATAACACCAAATTAACACCATCCACCTTGGTGTTGGTTTGTAGAAATCAACACCAAGGTGGAGCTGATTTCTACAAACCAGCACACCTTGATGCTCACACAACCAAACCAGTAACATTCACCTTGGTGCTTGTTTGTAGAAATCAACACAAAGGTGGTCCTAATTTTTATAAATAGTAGCAAGGCGGTGCTGGTTTGTAGAAACCAACACCAAGTGGTGCTAGTTTGTAGAAACCAACACCGCCTTGGTGCTAGTTTGTAGAAAGCAACACTATAAACTAATACCAAGGTGGTACTGGTTTGTAGAAACCAAACTAGCACCATCCACCTTGGTACTGGTTTATAGAAACCAACACTAAGGTGGTACTGATTTTCTACAAATCAACACCACTTGGTGCAGGTCTTTGCATCAAGTGGTGTTGGTGCTGGTCTTGGTGCACTTGGTGTTGGGGCTGTAAACGAAGTTCCACATTGAAAACATATAAAAAAGTTAATATGTTTAAAAGAGGAGGATATCTCTATTTGTACAAGATATTTTGGGTAGAACTCAAAAATAAAACCATGAGGGCTTAGACCCAAAGTAGACAATATTATGTCATTGTAGGAGATATCAAAATTCTTTAGGATCCAATAATTGGTATAAAGCCAGGACTACCAAAAGCTCTAACCACCGACTGTGCACAAGAGTTATGGTCTAATTGAGCCATGTGACTAGAATATTGACCTCGAATAAAGAAAGTGGCGGCTCTCGTGTTCGGATAAAGAGGACTGGAAGTCCTGGTAGATAGCCAGGCAGAGAAGTCCTAGTTGAGCTTAGGCAAGGAAGACCTAGTAAGTCAGTTGAACTGAGGGCAAGGAAGTCTTAGTAGGTCGGGTGGACCAAGGGGCAGGAAGGCTAGTCGGTTGGACCGAGAGGCAAGGAAGATCTAGTGGGTTGAGAATTGGATGATGGGGGTCTGTGGTCTTTTATTTGAGGGGGGAGGGGATTGTTAGAGTTGTAAGGTTGCAAACAAAGTCCCACATTGGAAGTACATAGAAAAGATCATGGGTTTAAAAGAGGAAGATATCTCTATTAATATGACGCATTTTGGGTAGAACCCAAAAATAAAACTATGAGGGTCTAGGCCCAAAATGGATAATATCATGTCATTGTGGAGATATCTAAATTCTTTTGAACCCAACACTTGGTTCACAAACCACCACCAAGTGGTGTTTGTAGAAACTAGCACCATTTAGCGCTGGTTTGTAGAAATCAACATCAAAGTTGGTTTGTATAAATCAACACTATCTTAGTATTAATTTTTGCAAACCAGTACTACCTTGGTATTGACTTCTATAAACCAGCATCAAGGTGGCTGGTGCTGATTTGGTGGTGTGAGTACCAAGGTGGATAGTGCTGGTTTGATGGTGTCGACACCACCTTACATGCAATTAAAGAGACAAAAGAGAGTTACCCTGCACAACCAATTTGGACGTCGTTTCAGGGCTACCCTCATAGCTCGAGGTGCCAAACTTGGTCCGGATGGCCTGAGTGTTTTAACTGTGAGAGTCGCCCAAGGACGACGCTCAAATTTGATGTGCAGTATTATTATTGTTCTAACAAGTTAAACTAAGTGTGCAGGAAATGTTGGACCGGTGAGGCCGGTAGACAGAGGTCAATTAGCCTACAATTACAAACAAAACATTTTTGGGACAAATAACACTAAACCAAATACAAATAATTAAAATAAAGTAGAACTAAAATAATATGAGACACAAAAGATTTACTTGGATCACGATCAGTGGATCGCTACTCCAAAGCTGTTGAAGCTCTACTAGAAATCTCCTTCGTCAGAGGCGAAGAAGCCTAGTACAAATCGTTAAAGCTCGGAAACTTTAAAGATCAAATACAAGAAGATTACAAGTATTTTTTTTCTTAAAATAAGGTGAACCAGGACTCCATTTATGACCTCTGGTAAAATCTCTCTCGAGCTATCCCGGGTGCCTGGACTGGTAGTCTAGGCGCCCCCAGGTGCTTAAACTTTATCCTCTCGTAAACGGCTCGTTTACGAGGTAAGATAAGTTTTTTTCCACTCCCGGGCGCCCGGACCTTATTGATGTAGGGTGCTCCAATAATTGAACTTGAGTTTTAATAATGACAAAAGTTAAGGTTTGTTGTTGATTTAACGAGCTGAATTAAGTGTGCAGAAAAGTCCTAAGTGATCTTAGACAGGTGGAAAACCTTAGGGAAAGGTAACCCTAGGTCCTTGGAGGAGGTAACCCTAGGTTGTGAGAAACCCTAGTTGCAACTAGGCGGAAAGACTTGGCAGTTCGAGGACATTATGAGAAAAATCCTACGGGTCGAGGATCGGACGTTGGTGGAAGTCCTGGAGGTCGCGAACACCAGGCAGGAAATCCTAGGGTCAAGGACCCTAGATGAAAATCCTGAGTCTCAGATGCTGAGCAAAAATCCAAATGGTCTGGAGGATCAGTTTGACAACAGGTAAATTCTCCTGAGAGGAGTACGTGAAGACACGTTCCCCGTTGAGAGAACAGTAGGCATCGGTCCGACCTAAGATTTAGGTTGAAATCTAAAAGTCAGGATCGAACATTCTCGAGACTATTAAAATTAATTTATTAATCATGTATAATTGTGTTTACCTGATTTTGCAGGGTATATTTTACTTTTGGACTAATATATTTTGCAGGAAAGGAAAAAAGGACAAAAGACTTCAGATCTATAGTGTACGAGGTGCCTTCAGGGTAAGGGAGGTGACTCGGGTGTTTTTTTGCTGAAGAACCTCTATGCAGAAGGCGCGAGGGCGCCTCTAGTGGACGGAGGTGCCTCGGTGTAGGCGCGAAGACACCTCGGTGTAGGTGCGAAGGCGCCTCGGAGCACCGGGAGGCATAGATAATTCTTGCAAGATAAGAGTTTCACCGGGATTACCATGTAGAGAACTCGAGGCGCCTTTAGAGGCTTGAAGGCACCTCCGGCAGGATAGAAATTGACTTCTTCAGCACTAATCTAGATTGAGCTAGAGGCGCCTTCAGTACCCTATAAAAGGAGATTGCGCTCTTTTTGATGTGTGACAAAGGAGGAGAAATGTTCGGTTTAAGTAGGTAAACCAACATGCCTTTGCAAGGAAAATCTTAGCTCAAGGGGGAGCTTAGGTAAAGGGGGAGTGTTCCCTAGATGATTAAGCAAAGGGGGAGTAATCTTTGCAAGGAAATCCTAGCTCAAGGGGGAGCTTAGGTAAAGGGGGAGCT
>JBAMIE010172505.1:0-14855 GCA_037177295.1 Kaempferia parviflora | reverse complement strand
ATCAACTATGATAGTAAAGTTGTAGAATTTCTAAGAATAACTGTAGTTCGTTAAAGTCTAAACACATCGATAAAAAGTTTCTGGCAGTTAAAGAAAAAACTCAGAGTAGTCAAATTATGATAGAGCATATAAGGGCAGATTCTATGTTAGTGGATCCATTCACCAAGGGATTGTCATTTAAAGTGTTTCATCAACATATTCTGAGTATATGGTTATTCCTTTTGATGAAGTACCAATTATGTAGGAATTTGTATTTATATGATGCTCTATATTAATGAACACATATTTTTTGGTTTATTGTACGTACTAAAATGTTTACATGTGCATATAGTTTTATAAGTACAATGTGAGACTCTATTTACTATTACAGTTTTGCATATGATTTTATAAATATGAGTCATAAGGATGAATCATAATTTACCACTATGGCATAACATAAAATTTTGGTAAATATGATTTGGACTCTGTTGAGTTATAAAGACTTATTGAGAATAAACACGTATAGATTACATTTCTTGTCATTCTTATACTACATCTCCATATTTAATTTATGTCATTAATGATATTAATATTTTAATTATTGTTGGATCTTGTTACAGTCATAGTAACTTTGACTTCTTTAGTCCTGTATTAATTGATTTAATGAACCAAATTATATAAAGGAGTATTTAACCTATAAAGTTTTGACATATTAAGTTAAACTAAGGAGTTGTATGGTGTATAAGGGATCAAATATATCTCAAGTGGGGATCAAATATATCTCAAGTGAGAGATTGAATGATTAAGTCAATATGGGTGGACTCAATCTGATTAAGTCTATATGCGTGGGTTTAATCTCCATAAAGTGGGTTTACACTTGATTAACACACACAACTAATTGTTATTAGGGAACAAAACTTCAATTAAGTGATTTAATGCTTGTAGCATTAAGGGGGGTTTGGATTATTAGATGTGAATTTAATGCATAGATTTGTTAACCCATTTCATTAACATTAATGAGTTATTAATGATGAAAGAGCTTTATGCGGATGATCCCTAATAGAATAGGCTTTGTATACAAGGGAAGAAGTTTTCTCAATTAGGACATCTACTTGAAAGAAGAGGATTTGAGAGCCTCTTTTTCCTTAGACTCTTCCCCATTGATACCATAATTCGGATTGTCATCTATTTTTGTAGAAGACTTCCACTACATTGCAAAAACTCTGATGACAAATAAAATCAGCAATAAATTCAGATTAAACTATTCATTTACAGTTATTTATAATTTTTATCTAATAGATAAGGATAACTAGATCCGTAAATACATATTTTGATACATCTACATTGCTTTCATCAAAATGATGCATTGCGTGAAAAAAAAAATTATCACTGCATTAATAAAGAATATCTTTAGGAAAACTAAAACTTCTAAATGACATTCCATTTTTAAGACAAAATATTCACTTGAACAAAGAAATTCTCTAGGCATTCAATACGAGATAGCAATGAAATAATGTCACAGGAAAACTTGCATGTAAGTTTTGGATACATCTTCCCAGAATGAAAATGGGTGCATGTTTTAAGCTTATGGGGGCCCTCTCTCCCCTTACACTTAACTTAGAACAATTTCACCAGATTATTTTGGGCATGCCATTCTAGACATCATGCATCTTACCATCAACAATTAACATGTTTGCATGGTAGCAAAGTTTATAATTCAACAGCAGCAGTTCAAACCAAATTTACTGTATACCCGGTCTGCGGGAAAGCTTAATTTAAGGGGAGAGTTGAGAATGCCAAATAGTTATCTTCAAGAAATGCCAATTTCGGTTCACATCAACGATAACATGCGTGCTGGAGGTATTGTCTGGCTGTACCCTGCTTGCACTGATGATGACCTCTCGGGACCATTGTGCAGCGGCAAAAAGGCCATCCGCGAGTTAGAGTCTAATGCACTGTTGGGCTGTGGGAAAGAGCCCCAAGCAGTAGGCTCCCTGTCAAGAGGAGAAAACAAATGTGCAGCTACAGACTCGCGCTCCCATAAACGATGGCGATTTCGAATTCCCTCAGCATCTAAAGGAATGGATGATATCAGGAAAGGGACGCACTGGTCTGCCAGATTGGGACCCCTCGGGTTCACAGGTTGTGGCATACTTGTTCCGTGCACATTTTGAGAATTTTGTCGTTGGAAAACTTCATGAAGATTGAGATGATTTCGAAGGAATGGTGGAACCATGGAGGTGGCAGAGGAGCTGGTGGGACTAGATCTCAAGCCATTTCTGGAGGAAAACAGAAAAGGAATTGAAATTCAGATAGTGATCATATTAAACAAACTTGAAGCATATTGAAAGAATGCATGCATGATGGTAAAATTTCGTTCCACTATTAGGTAGCCAAGATGTCAATCGATGCCTGTAAAAGGTTCCTCAATGACCTGATGACAACAGGATAACTTCTAGATGTACAAAAAGAAACAGCACCATGGTAAATGGAAAATCGATGCAACTCACCCATGACTGAGAACAAAAGGATGGAAGAGAGAATCAGCAGTAGGTAAACCATCTGCATCGAGCCTGGAAAAATGAGATGCTGGATCAGCAAGGTTAACATGTGCGTTCAGCGAGTAGGATGGATGATGGCGATGTTCCCAACCACGGTACGGTAAATTGCTTGCTGCCATCATGTGATTGTGAATATCTCTTGGTCTAGAGAAATAACTCCACTGTTGGTGATATCCAGGACCATCAGGTATGGTTTCAAATGATTGATTGGAGGAAGAAGGCTGGGGTGGTTGCATGTAAGCTACAAAAGGGCATGAATGTGATGACGACATGGTCGGCTGATTCTCTGAAATAATAGCATGATACCCAAAAGAATCACGAACTGCAAAACCACAAATTTGCTTGGTTACTCAAAGTTACTTAACAAGTCATCAACTTGATATTTGCTTCGACTTACAAGGAGCAGCTGCAGAAGATTCACCTTCCCTATAACAAAATAGAAAAATAAATAAGGCGACAAATGCGGATAAATGCTCCCAATGTAGCATTAACAAGCACTTCTCTGACAAAGTACTTATAAGCATTGCACGTTTTTGTGAAAAAAGACACAGCTTAATGATGATGATAACGACCATTATGGGTCATTAAATAACCATGATTTAACACTCAGCTAAAATAGAACATGATTTCTGATTTCTGAAGTACTTGTCCCCTCTATCAACTTAAGCAAGTAGTTTAGTACATGAAAATCTATTTGTCCTCGATAAAACTATCTGGACGACCTAAAATAATAATAAAAAGCAGCATTATGGCAAATTCAAATCTAATGTCACTCAAGAAAGGAATCGTGTCACTTGAACCTTTTAAAACGAAAAAAGGTTGACTCATTAACTAACATATGGAATTTGCAATAAGTGCACCACATATTCATAAATCATGAGAGAATGTCCCTAAAAGATGCAACTGCAATTTATTTTGCAAATGTAATGTAAAACAAAAAAAAAAAAAAACAGCCTTGTAAGTACTATGTACCTAACAAGATTTATTTAAATTAACTATTTGGCATCCGCGAGTTAGAGTCTAATTCACTGTTGTAAGGACTATGTACCTAATAATTATATAAATTAACTATTTATTTATTTAATTAATTATTAATTTAAATAATATATATTTAAAACAGTAAAAAATATATCAAAATATCACTTAAACATTAAAATAATAAAAAAAATTTATCAAAATATCAATTAAACATTAAAACAGTATAAAAATTAATCAAAATGTAAAATTGATTTATTAGAATTTTTAAATAAAATCTAAAAAGTAAACAATTTTAGAATATCAATTAATAAAATTTATTAATTTTTTTAAAATTTAAATATATATTTTATTAGAATAAATTAGGGTTTATGAAAGTCTTTCCAGAATGACACTTAAATTGTGAATTATTTAAATTAATTAAATCATAATTTTTATTTTGAACACTAGCATCACGACCACATTGCACGTCGCGGACACTGGTGGCGCCGGAGGAGTCTAGCAAAGCCTCCGGCGACACTAGAAGCGCCCCAGAAGCGTCCCACGATGCTTCCGATGTTGGGGACTCCTCCAGCGACGCCTCCAACCCACCTTCTATGGCGTGACGTGAGCGCATGACGCATGACGAAATCATTGAGCGTACTATGCTAGTTTCGCTCCCCTAGTGGATCGGTAAAAATTGTGCATGTCGCTTGGCAAAATCATTGCACATACTGTGCTGATTTCGCTCCCCCAGTGGAACGCTAAAAATCGTTCGTGTCGCCCGACACGGAACATAATTTCACTCACTGATTATAGCAACTACGGTCATAGCTACTACAACTTGTATAAAATGATTAAGTCCGAGCAATTTTAGTTCAAAATCAACAACACCATCAACCAAGCCTTATCCTACTAGGTGGAATCGGCTATATGGATCCTTTTACACCATTGATCTCCATCTCCTACTATATCATCACCAACCATTGATCTCCATCTCCTACTATATCATCACCTATACTTAAATAAATTTTATCTTGTTTTATTGTTGCTAATCAAGTCTTTTTTTTTTTTGCCTTCCTCTTCCTCGTTCGCCTAACTGGAGCATTTATTAGACGTCTAAGTACATGTTCGTACTCTCTTAAACGTGTCTCTCAAAGTTTTCGTTCAATAGATGCAATTCCGATTTTCTCTCTAATGCTCTCATTTCTTATTTATTCCACCTTCGTATGTCCACACATCCACCTTGACATCCTCATCCCTGCGACTCTCATCTTCTGCTCATGTGCTCAAGTCATAAACGTTACTGCGTATAACATAGCAGGTCTAATTGCGATTTTATAGAAATTTTCTTTAAGTTTTAAATGTACTTTAAGATCACATAAAACACCCGACGCACTCCTCCATTTCAATCATCCTGCTTATATTCTATATAAGACATCTCTCTTAAGGCCTCCATTGTTTTACAAAAATGATCCTAAATATTTAAAGCACTCAGATCCAAAAAACTCATTATCTCCTATCTTAACAATTGTTTAATTGCGTCTAATATTGTTAAACTTAAAACCTTTCGTTTCTAGTATTTCCCGTCATGATTCTAGTTTAGCAGTTACTCATTCACGTGTTTCATCTACCAAAACAATATCATCTGCAAACAACATGCACCACGGTACCATGTCTTGAATGTGTACAGTAAGTTCATCCATAATTAAAAGATAGTGATTTAGAACTGATCCCTGATGTAACCTATCTTTATTGGAAATACCTCAGTTACTTCACCTGAAGTCTTACTTTAGTCGTTACATCCACATATATATATCCTTAATTAGTTCAATATATGTCACGCTAACACCTCTCTTTTTTAGAATTCTCCATATAATTTCTTTTGAGACTTTATCATAAACTTTTTTTAAGTCATTGAATATTATGTGCATATCTTATTTTTGCTCTGATATTTTTCAATCACTTGTCTAAGAAGATGTATAATTTCATTTTCAATATCATATTAAATAATTTTATAAGTCATTCAATACCTTGTATCCTTAGGCACTTCCATACCTCTATCAGAATATCATCTAATCCAACATCTTTTCCATTGTGCATCCCATTTAAAGATTGTTATATTTTTGCAGTTTGAATTATAGGATAAAAATTTAGACTTTTATACTCATTTTAACTACTTAAATTACCTACGTTAAGTTGATCACCGAAAACTATTTTAAGTGTTCCTTCTGTGAAGGGACTTAACATTAGCATAATAGTTTAATGGATTTATTCATTAAATATTTATCATAGTTTTAACGTTGACCGACAAACTAACGCAACTCTCCTCCTTTATCGGGGCTTGGGACCTGCTATGACCGATCGTCATGGACGGAGTTTTCAAATTCAAGAAGACAATAATTTATGCTCTATATATGTATTAATGTACCCCAAATAATTGGCGCACATGGTTTCTTCTCATTACCATTGTGATATGATTGTGGTGGTCTTCCAAGTCATTAGAATAACAAACAAAAAACATTTTCGGTAAAGAATTCAATTTTTTTTTCAAATGCCTACTTAATTACACGTAAGCATGTCTATTAACTTGATCGAAACTGGAATCCAAGAAAAAAATTTCCTTGTATGCAAAACAAGATCAAAGCTACATGTTGCATCATCTGTACAACAATTTGTACCTACGTGACTATGCCCCGTTACATCTATTGCCAAGCTAAATATGCTTAACCAGGATTCAATACTTACCCTACTAGAAGAAATAAACATAGAATGGTAAAAAAACGTTGATCACTAAGGCCACAAACAAGTTTAGACCAATGCATTGAGGATGCCGTTATTAATTACCAAAGCAATAAAAACAACACTATGGATATGGTTTTGCATAAATTCAGATGATTGACAGAAAGAGATTCATGATTTCATGTAGCTGATCCTAATAGTTGAGGCTGATAACTAATGTCAAAGACAGTACTGTGGTTAAAGAAAACGAAGTTGCATGGAACCAAAAGCACAGAGACGGCAAATCTTGACTGGAACAATGACATGATACAATTGAAGATCACAACTGGGTCAGAGAGTTAGTATAACTCAGATATGGGTATGTGCTAGTGAATTAAGCTTACACATAGTAAAGTAGGTTAGCAGAAAAGGGTAAGGTGCCAATGTTTTGCTTCAATTATTGCTTTGTTATACTGTTATATTTGTTTGCTTTTCAGATATGTTCTTCTTAGGATTTGCAGCTCTGTTACACTTTTTTTTTTTTTGCCTATATTGTTTCTTGAACTGGCGGACACTTTGACCAACAAAGTTAGTTGATTGTAGTTGTATCATATGTTGTTTTCCTTATCCTAAGGGGCAAGGGACGATCATAGAAATATCAAGCAGCTCCTCTCGTCTTTATCCTATTAATATCCTGTTGATGATATCTCCACAAATATCCTTGTTGAGTAACATATTCAATAATATATAGAATTCTAGGTGCATTGATTTTGTGTCATTCACTCAATCCCACTTAATTACCACCTCACTTGCTTTCTCATTGTTGGAAGTACATCAAATATATCTAGTTTTAAATGTACTTCCATAGAATCTAAATGTTCGTCAATCAGCACAATATCATTTGCAAGTAAAAATCATCAATAGGGCTTCTCTTGAATATGATTGGGTAGTTTGTCTAGCACTAACAAAAATCATAAACAAATTCTTCTTATTTTCTCAATCATATTGCATCAGTGTTCTTTGTTGACAAAGAGCATTCATTATAACTTTCGAAGAATCAGCCAAATTAATTTTTAATACATTAAAATAATTCCCCTGGTAGATTGAACAATACTTCCTAAAACATTTTTTTATAACTTATTTTTATAAATTGATATTAACAAACTCTTCCACCGTTCACAAAGTTCTTAAAAATTAAGCAAGATATATCTTAACACCTTAAAATCTTTGAAATTTGAACTATATCATATGACCTAATAATTTGCATACTTTTATCTTCTTGCTTCTATATCATTCAATCTAATATTATGAAGTTTAGACATATCTGATAATCCTTCAACATACCGAACTTTTCAATCTGAAAAGCTATATTATATAAAAATAAAGAAAACTAAAAACAAAAATGGATTATTCCAAAACATAAGTAGCAACATGAATCATATAATGTATAAAGATTGTACAAAATGCAGAACTTACTCAAACAATGATGGAATTCTTGCCGAGTCATTGAACGGACACCAATGGCCTCCAACTGACTGGACAAACATATAAAATGAAAAGAAAATGTGATTTGAGAAAACATGATAGAATGAAAAGAAAGTATACTGAAAATAGAATTGCTACTAAAGTAAAATATCTGGAAAAAAAAACCAAATGAAATAATGGGAAAATTTGAACAAGGGAAGCCAATGCACTCAAAAAATTGTGCAATAAATGGCCTGATAATTTTGTTAATAATGAGATTTCAAGATCCTCAATTTCTTAGTCTGATGCATTATCAGAGGTCTATACAAACAAACAGTTGTGAAATTGAAGAGGCAATGGTTCAAGTTAGCAGCATACACTTTCAATGTAACTGTGATTGTAGAGATCTTCATCATGAATCAACTCGTCAATAAAGTCTGGTGGGGTTGGAAGGCAGCCATTTGCATATAGCCAATTTCCTTCTTCAACTTTTCGACAATTGGGGCATTGCATAACTCCCTTAGCATTAAATGCAGAACCAATGCAATCTGAAACAAATGATGTTAAATGGTGATAAATCTTCACTAAAAATCTTCCTGGAAGAGCCAACTTATACAACTGCTGAACAAGATGCTATATAGGTAGGTTAATTAAAAGGAGATTATGAACAAATTACTTGCCAAAGGAATTACATTGTCAACTAATCTTATCACAATAGTTAAACTACATGAAGGAGATGAACCAGAAGTAACCTTTTAAGTTTTATCCACAGATGGTATAAAAGTGAAGCCAAACAATACAGAAGATACAGTTATACAACAAAAACTATAATTGTGACATGATAGTTTGAAGGTACATTGAGCCTATGCCATTGGTTGAGCGTATTAAGAAAAATGGCAAAAGAATAATCAAAATTTCAAGATTTTAAAAAATTATACTAGATGACAAATTCAAAATGCCTATACTGAACTCAGAACAAACCATCTTCCTAAAAAACATAGACCATCATCAAAGTTCTGGCGCAATTCATCAAAAAGTCAAATACACACACATATACATATATATTGCATGCAAAATTAGATAAAAAATAAAATAAAATCAGAGAATGCAGGACAAGGAGGAATTAGGTGGATTTTATTTTTTATATTAGAAAAATAAAGCAATAATAACCCATTATTAATAATCGCGTTGACAAGATAAATTTGTTTATGGCTTAAACTTCATATCACATAAAAATTTAGTCCATGAACCTATTCTCATCACAAAACATTAACACATTCCATCCTTGGAACTCACTTTCCATAGCTATCACCAATAAGAAAAATCAGAAGAAACTGTCAAGATAAAGTTATATGCATTTCAGAGAAAGTCAATTGCAAGAGCTTATAATTGAATGGTCAATAGTGGATTTCAGACAAAGTTTAAGAAGGTCCCAATGTCCCCAAGGTTTGAGTTTTTAATACACAGTGAAAGAGAAGGGCAACCACAATAAGAAAGAGGAATGATGAAAAACACATGGAGACAAAAAAAATTGCTAGTTACTAGACTTCCTCTGAAGTAATAAAGGGAATTTTTTTGGCCTGCAATACTTACCTACTTAAATTCACCATAAGCAACACAAAGCATAGTGCACTTTGAAGTCACAAACAGTTGCAAAAGACAATGCATCTACAGAGCTAGCCTTGCTCTGTTGTCAATTTCTGAAACCACAAGTCTAATGGAATTGGAATTCTATTCCTAACATTGTATTATAGCATTAGAATATTATTTTCACTAAACAAAATATGAGAAGTTATCACAAAAAACTTGGGCCTCAAATCCAATGTGATTACTATGTTTGGGAAATAAAAGTATGAGAGTGATTCTATTATCACCAAAATTTGAATGTCAACCATATGTGAGAGAATTTGTGTATCGTTGTTCTTCATAAGTTGCAAGGGAAAATATCAAATATTTCAATACCCTATTATTATAAACATAAAAAATGACTCTTATTTCATGTTTTCCCACTGAAATAAAATATAACTGAAACCATTATTCTCAAAAATTCCTTCCACCATAATATGTTGCGAACAAGCTAAGTCTTTAGACTCCAACATGTTTGACTAGCTTGTTGGTTCCTTGCCTTTGAAAATAACACAAGCTTTTTTGGATATAACTTGAGTGGAAAATTTAAAGAAGGAAGATGAAGGTCTTAGATTGTTCCTCCAAAAACTAAATTTAGTAAAGGGAAACTCTTACCCTTCCATTTCCCTTCATTTTCTATTACAAATATTGAAATGAAATTCCTTTCTGATGGGAATCCGTTGCAAACCACCTAGCTGTTTATCTCTTCAAACAGCTTCAAAGTCCCATGAAGATGATTGGTTTCTTGGTTTCTTGCGTTTGAGAATGAAGGAAATGCTTACTTGGGCAGAATTTGGGGGACGGAGAAGGTGTTAGACTTCTTTCCTCCCGAAACTAATTTTACATGTGGGAGAACCCTTACCTTTATTTCTTATATTTTTTCTGCTTATTAGCCATAATCACATCTATTTTCCTCCCCATCCTTCAATCCAAATAAATAATAATAATAATAATAATAATAATAATAATAATAATAATAATAATAATAATAATTTAAAAAAGGGATCGACAGATTTTCTAAATATACGCAGATCATATAGTTTTTATAACTTGCCGCTAATTTGGTTTAGAGAAGTTTACTCAACCAAATTTTTTTCCAGAAAAAAAGCCATGTACAAGAACTGTTAATGAAAAGAAAATGCCACACACAAGGAAACGGGAAATTTTCCATAAAAATAGTTCTCCATCAGAATCCAGCAGTTGCAAGGAAAAAAAATCAAACAAAACAATTAAAAAAAACACCTTTCGATCAAATAAACTATTTTCCCCCACTGAATCATCAGAATCCGACGAAAAATTACCAGTTTCAGGCAAATAAGCAAAAGAATCAAAGAGGAAGATCGACAAGACGAACTAACCGAGATGGAATTCGTGCCCGCATTGCAGCCAGGCGATAGCCCGATCCCCTCCGCTCTTGACGACCTCGAGGCAGATCGAACAGGCGACGCGCACAACGTCCTCGCCTTCTTTCCCTTCCCCAACTGACTCCTCGCGATCCATCATCGCATGCCCTAATCCTCGATCGACGAGCAAGGAGACAAGGAGCAAAATCCCTCTTCGGACCCAATCCAATCCACAAACTCCTGCCCTGCGGTCGCGCCCTAGATTTCGACCGCCACAAAAAACGCCCAAATCTCCTCCTCTCCTTCGCTCGCAATGAAGATATCGCCGTCCCTCTCACGAGGCCGCGACTTTTATTTCGTGGCCTGAAAGGGGACTGCGGAGGCCGCATACAATGTTCCTTGCGTCTACATAATCTAAACCGTTCATCCATCCAGACGTGTCAGATGACGATGATCCTTTTGGGGACCATAGGATAATATATGCGGAAGCAAAAAATTAGGTGCCGAGTTCCAGATTTCCTGGATCCTGTGCAATTATATTAGCAACACACGCCGAATCCAACCAATCACATCTGCAACACAAAGGCGGGGCCTAAATCAGCAAGGGGATTATGGGAATTGTAATGTTTAATTTAAATGTAGATGTGGAGGCGATGAGAAAGATGAGCTGTATAGGTAACCCGTCAAAGGAAGGTAAGTATTTGTTGGGGTGTTCGTTGGGTCAAAAATTGGATCAACTTTAATTAAATAATTAATTTTGATTTTTCTCATATTAACTTTACCCAAATAACAAATCTAATTAACATATAAATTGTAATTAAAAAAAAAGAAATTACTGATTTAATTATGTTTAGTTTGGATTAAGCAATTTTTCATCTAAAAATTCACAATTCTAATTTTAGCAATGAATTACTTTTTTCCAATGAAATTATTTTATGAAAATAGAATATATTCAAATAACTATCACTTTGTGAATTTTGAAAAGAAAATTCAGTTTATCACTGAAAATAAAATAATAATAATAATATTTTCAATTAACACATGTAAATTAATCAATTAGCACATGTATTAAATCAATCAATTTTAAAAAAATTGGTGTTGGACCTTGGACAATGAATTGAGATCGCAAATGAATCCTATATTTATATACAAACGTTCGTAATCATCGACGGAAATAAATTGTGATCGGTAATTACCGATGAAAAATAAATTTATGTCGATATCTCTGTCAAAATTTGGTCACGCATCTTTCGCGTACCTTTTTGATCCAACGACGATATTTAAATATACCGACGGAATAATATTCAATACTATTTTGTCTATCTAATTTTGTGGTGAACTAGTGTCTGATTTAATAAAAATTTATTTATGTTCATTTAAATAATTTATCAATAAAATTGAATAAATTTATTTCTTACATTTTTCTTAATGCATAGTAAGTTATAAAAGTTTACTCTCTTAAATTATTCATTAAAAATAAATAAGCCGTAAGCGAGTGGCTGCTTAATTTATTTACAGTTTTAACTAAGTAGGAGTCATTTAGAAAACCTAGAAAAGTAAAGGGTGCATTTTGAAAGATACCCTTGAAATATGCATAATTAAACGGCCGACTCGCGGAGACGATAAGGAGACTACGCTCATGCTCGCCTCACGCTCTTCTCCTGCATCAGCCGCTGCTCCTCCCTCTCCGTTCAAGCTCAGCTATGGAATCGTCGCTCTCCCGGAGAAAATTCGATCGTTCTCCGTATTTCCGACCCGAAGGCCGAGGCTTGAGGCTTTATTCCCCTCCTTTCCGTTGCCCCGCCGGCTCTTCTTCCCCACGGTTTCCGCCTCAGTTTGGGACTTCCTGACGGGTGGTGGCAATGCCTCTCAAGAGGCCTCCATTTCCGTCCGCCGAGGCATGCAGCTATTCAGACAGGTACCCGGTCGCTATTACTAATTCGTCGCTTGCCGTGTTTGGCGCAACGCTTTCGGTGTGTCGCTGAACCCTAGGCGCCGTCGATATGGGCAGGGAGACGTCGGCGGGTCGCTGGTTGAGTTCGATCGAGCCATTGAATTGGACCCGCGGCAGAAAGCATGTATGCAATTAGGGTTCTTTCATCCCGTGCCCTTTTCTCCCTTATCTCCATTTTTGTCTGGTTTGATGTCCATGAAATTCTTTTTTAGATCTCTGGCAGCGTGGATTGTCTCTCTACTACGCGAATAGGTATCATATTTGTCCAAAATTGCGTCTTTTTACATGCCAACAGGCAAATATTTGCTATTTGTGAATTATTTCAAGAAAGTTTGGAGCTTTGTGGAAGAGTTGTCGAACTAACGAACTGAGAGTAATGAATAGCTTATTTATGGTTGCAATCAGAAAGATGAAGAGGTTTTATTAAATGCCTTTTTAGCTTTATTTTATTATTAATTTTTTGTGTTTGTAGATTTGAGGAAGGTGCAGAACAATTCAGGTTGGACGTTGCAGCAAATCCTAATGACACTGAGGAATCCATTTGGTGCTTTCTTTGTGAAGCTCAGCTTTATGGGCCCGAGGAAGCTCGGAAAAGGTTTTTAGAGGTAAGTTTAAAGTTTCATTGTATCGATTCAATTCTCAGGTTTCATCCGCTGGAATCACAGTAAGAGCATCTCCAATGGTCGATATTTGGAGAAAACATACCAAATATCCCCCCTTTCCAAACATCCCCCATTGGAAGGGGATATTTGAAAGTGAGTTGGTGCCCGGTGATTTCTCCTTCTTTGGCGGTAAAACCAGGCCCACAACAAAAGCTGGGCAACAGTTGTTTATTATTTGTTTTTTTTTTCTATTGAAAACAATCACTGGAAAATTTTTAAAAATTGAACGTTACTAACTTTCTAATTTTTTTATTTATTTTAAAATTCAATCAATATTTAGAAAAATATTAAAAAAAAATGAACGTTGCCAACGTTCATTCTTTGGAACGTTGGGCAACGTTAGTTTTTTTTCCCCTACATTTATCTCAGTTCTTTCGTCTATTTTTCAAAAAAAAAAAAAAAATCATTACATACCATATCTATTTTCCACTTTCTCACATTAAACTCTTCATTTGTTCCAAAATGTCTCAAGATCGGATCAAACTAGTACAAAATATATTCCTGAAGACACAACAAGTCATACAATATCAGATCTCGGTGAAGTGTTATTCATGATGGTAGTGCACAATCAACTCAGAGTGACCGAATTTGTGCAAACTTATTATAGGAATACACAAAGAAGGATTAACAGAGATTGTGTAGTTGGACACACTCAAATTATCAATGATTATTCCTCTGCTTAGCCTATGTATACCGATTACATGTTCCGATGGCGATTCTGTATGAGAAAAGAGTTCTTTGCGCATAGTCACTAATTTCGAAAATCATTCAAGTGGATGTTTTAAATGGAGGGAAGATGCAGCGAGGAGAAAAGACTTGTCGTCGCTTCAGAAATGCACGACGACTATCCGTCAACAAGCTTATGGAGGTTCGACCGACCAATTGGATGAGTACCTATGGATGGGTGAAACAACTGCCCTCGAATGCTTGTCCAATTTTTGTCAATGTGTGATATAAATATATGGAGGTGAGTACTTGAGAAAACTAAATGCAACCGACATCACTCGTTTGCTTGAAATACATAAACAAAGGCACGGTTTCCCTGCGATGTTAGGAAGTCTTAATTGCATGCATTGGGTTGGAAAATTTTTCCGGTCATGTGAAGGGCACAGTAGACATGAGGCAATCATGGCAATCCAACAATTGTGCTTGAGGTGGTCACGTCTGTCGATTTTTGGATATGACATGTTTTTTTTTTTTTTTTTTTGGGAGTGGTTAGGTCTCACAATGACATCAATATGCTTAATGAATCACCTATTTTTAATAACGTCTTGAAAGGAAATGCACCGTGTAGCGCCCGCCCTTACTACTGGACTATTCGGCGGCGCTACTTTGCTTAACTTGACTTACTTAACTTATCTTATGCTTGAAATAAGATAGATTTTTATGAAAATACTTTGCGGAATAAAACATTCATGAAACGATTCTAAACATGCTCATAACGGTTTTAATTAACCCCTAAACATGTTCAGACGTAACCTTAAACTATCTTAAATCAAGCTGGAACAACCCATGAAAGAGGAGCTAACACCTCACTTTTCTACACGGGGCAGGCGCCTGATACCCATGGCAGGCGCCTGATGAGCACCGA